>LGRX02028134.1:0-10797 GCA_001247695.2 Cymbomonas tetramitiformis
GAGCATGACGAATCACCACTTCTCGAAGTGGAGAGTCCTCCCCCAGCACCAACTGATATCTCCCTGCTGCGGTCCTCCAAACCACTTCACCCACCAGTCTGAAGTCCTGCAGGCATTGGTGTGGTGCCGCCTTTACTTTCTCTCTTAGAGAACGAAGTGTCCCCTCTCGGGTGTACTCCGCCTTTAACGCACGCAGGAACTTTGAGTCTGACTGCTGGGAGGCTGCGTCTCTGAAGTCTGCCGCCTCACCTGTCCTTATCACGGCGGGTGCTGTTCGCGGATGTCTCACGCGTGCTGGTTGTGGTTTGGCGGGAGGGGCGTGTACTATCAGAACAGGCCAGCGAAGGTCGAAGGCCTTTCCATCTGGGTTCTCGAAGAACTGATTGGGCTCTCCCTTGTCATCGTGAGTAGGGATGACCTCCACAATCTGCATATTGGCCTTTCTGAAAAGTTTGCGCCACGCGAGGAGCTTGGACTGGTGATCTGGTAGAACAAAGACTGCTGAGGTGTTCTCTGGGTCTGCCTTCCATTCTGCGATATACTTGTTCAAGATCGCCTCCACAGTAATGTGCTTGGAGTTGTATGGAGGGTTACACCAAACCCGAAGGCCCCTCCATTTCTCTGAAAGGCAGTCTGTCCAGAATCTATCCGCCTGTCTGTTGCGGCCGCCAAAGTCTCAACAGGCGTCCACATCGAAGGGTCCAAATTTCTCGGCGTACTTCGAGGAGTACTCTGCTCGGACACGCCAATTCTGTGAGTCCTCTGGGGGAGCCTGCCGTTTTTGTGGGTGAAGGACCGGGGATGGAGTTGACTGTTGGGGCGCCTGCTGCGGGGTTGGCGAGCCCGCTGGCACCTTCTCAGTGGGCGCTTCCGATGCGTCAGCTCGTGACGTAGGCGTTCGCGTTTTGGGTGACGCCAACTGCGGGGGCGCTGGGGTCGCAGAGGCCTTCCCAGCGCGTGACATACTCCTCGTTATCCTTATCTGGGGTGGAGCTCTGTCAGGGGGTTCGTGTGGAGCTTCTACCGGCTTCGCGCTATCAACTGCAGGCCAGTCAGGCATGTCGAAGTCGAGGTGATCCTCCTTCATTCCCTTATAGAGCTTCGGCGGGTTAACGAGGGCGATGGTCTCCCCCACGTCCATGGCCTGTTCCGCCACGTAGAGGGTCTCCACTGCTGAGAGCCAACAGTCAACAGTCTGGGCCCAGTGGGGATGTGCTGCGGGTGGTGAGCTGGAGAAGCATTCAGACTCCAGCGTTGCCAGGGGGTCTTTCGGCAGATCTGAGGTGGGGTCGATCACCCCCGCCTCCTTCAACCCCTCACGCACGTCCTTGTCTTTGAAGTCGGGTCTTCTGGACAGGGCGTCCGGTACCAGCAGCAGCGCTCCTTTGATGTACTCCATTCTCGGGACTCCCACTTCCACCAGATCCATGTACCAGCGTGCCTGTCTGCGGCTAAGCTCTCTGCCAGGTTCCATCAGCCATTCAAGGGGGCGGTGATCACCCTGGATGCGGAAGTTGGTGAAGATGAGGTAATGCCGCCAGGTAACGGTGGTACAGTGGTGTAGTGCACCTAGCTCACGCTCACCGGTGTGATAATTCTGCTCGGCGGCTGAGAACTGGCGGCTCTCGTATGCTATCACGCGCAGTCCAAGACCATCTCCATTGTCTTGCATCGGTACTCCCCCAAGAGCGATGCCGCTAGCATCCGTCTGTACCACGAAAGGTGCCGTGCCGTCTGCGGCACCCTTAATGTTGGGCAAGGCGAGCACCGGCGCTGAGGTGAGGGCCTTCTTCAGCTCCTCGAAGGCCCACTGCTGCATGGGACCCCACTCCCAGGGTACGTCCGACTTGGTCAACCGGGTGAGGGGCTGAGCGATCTCGGAGAAGCAGTGGATGAACCTGCGGTAATACCCCGCCCGGCCCAAGAACTGCCTGACGTGGGTAACCGTTTCCAGCTCGGGCCAGTCCCTCACTGCAGCCACCTTGTCGTGTTGGGGTCTGCAGCCATCCGCGGAGATGCAGTGACCAAGGAACCGCAAGGATTTCTTCAACAGTTGGCACTTGGACCTCTTGAGGAAGACGCCCTTCTCCCTGCATGTCAGGAGCAGTTGCTTGACGTGTTCGTAGTGCTCTGCAGCGGTGTTGCTGAAGACGACCACATCATCGATGAAGATCCGGACAAATGGGAGATGGCCCAAGGCCCGCTGCATCCGTCGCTGGTACTGAGATGGTGAATTTTGCAGCCCCTGCGGCATGACCAACCACTCATATGACCCCATCTGGGTGGTGAAGGCGGTCTTCTCGACATCTCCTGGTGCCATCGGTACTTGCCAGAAGCCATCCACCGCGTCGAACGAAGAAAAGAACTTCGCACCCTGCATCTCGTCGAACATCATCTGAATGTCTGGGAGAGGATACTTGTCCTTAACTGTCTGGCGGTTGAGGAGCCGGTAATCGATCACCAGTCGCAGCTCCTTGGGGTTCCCCGGTTTGGGGACCATCAGACAGGGAGCTGCATAAGGGCTGGAAGAGGTCGGATGTAGCCCTTGGACATCAGAGTCTCCACGCGTTCTCGAAGTTGGCGGAGTTCCTCTGCGGACTTCTTGTAGATGCGCTGGCAGGGAGGTCCCTTCTTGCTCAGCTCAGGGTCCAGGTTGATGTTGGCTTCATCTTGGGGGTCATGTCTGAGTCCGTCGATGTTCGGTAGAGCAGTCGTCATCTCCTTCTTGTACTCCTCACCCCAGAAGTCCTGAAACTTGAGGGTCCACTCAGGGCTCACTTCTGCATCTTCAGTATCCGCAGCGGGTTCGGCGTTCTCAGAGTCGATAGCCGTGGCTGCAAAGGCAGAAGCAGTGTCATCGGGGGACTTCTCGGCCACCATGAGCCAGGCGGGTTGTATCTCCGGGTCGTCATTGCCGCGTAGCTTCTGCGTCTCCGCGTACACCAGGTACTTCTTCAGTTGGGCAGGGGTTAGGAACACCTCATCCACCAATCCCGCGCAGGCCGTGCCCTTCGGAGACCTGTCCCCAGATGCTTTCCCAGGAGAACAGCCTGTGATGGTGACGCGATCCCCAATCTTACCACCGCGGGACTTCCTGAGGAAGGAGACGGAGCCATTTCCTTCATAGCCCAGAGTGACAGGAGAGTGACTGCGCAGCCACCTTCCGCCAAGGATAACATCCACCTGTATGCCCAGTGGTAGGATCCGGAGGGCAAGGGCGTTCTCCGTATAGGTGCCCGTGGTGGTGTGCGTGTTAAACTTGGCGTACGCGGTGGCGCCAGTAATCTTCACAGATCCATCCGCCAGGGTGACTCTCATCTCGGAGCCGGCTCGTGTCGTGAGGCCACATCGCTTAGCGCTCTGCTCCGAGATGAAGTTGTCAGAGGCCCCCGAGTCGATCAGCACCTTGACCGTGTGCCCTCTGAGGGTTGCATAGAATACCAGCAGTAGCGGTCCTTCTTCGTCATGTGCCGCTGCGAGGGTACCTTCGATGTCGGTCTTCCACTGAACTCCCCCATCTGTGCGTATGCTTTTGCACTTGAGGTTGGGGAGGAGGTTGTCCGAGGCCTCGCGGCATTCTTCCAACGTTTGTCTACACGCGGCGTAGAACTCCTCATCCAGCAAATCAACATCTTCAGTCGGATGACTGACGAGGTTGTCTTCACTCGCCGTCAGCAGGGTGCCCGCTGAGGTGCATTCGCTCGAGGTGGGGCTGACATGAGTGGTGTCGCTGGTGGTAGGGCTCACATGGGTGGTGTCACTGGTAGTAGGGCTCACATGAGTAGTGCCACTGGTGGTGGGGCTTACATGGGTAGTGCCACTTACTGTGGGGCTCACGTGGGTAGTGCCGCTTGTTGTGGGGCTCGTATGGGTAGCGACACTATTGATGAGGCTGCCATGGGTGAGGGGATCTTCGTCATGCTGAGGGCTGCCAGCAGGGGAGTTGTGGGCGAGATGGTGGGAGCTCTGGTGGCCAGTTCTCGCCTCAGGGGTCCCAGCTGCTGCCATCTGCTGGGTGAAGCAGAGCGAATTGACCGAGGACTCCTCTTCCATCACCTCAGGGTCTTCAGCGATTGGGTGGCTGTCGAGACAGGGCGGCGCTTCACCTGCTTCATGCGTTCTGACGGTGGTCATCTGCTGGGTGAAGCAAAGCGAACTGGGTGTGGAGGTCTCCTCTACCTCTGAGCAGTAGGATGAACCTTCGGGGGTTCCTCCCGGAGTGGCCGGCGCGTTATCATGGTGCGAAGATGTAGTCTCTGTTGTGGGCTCGACCAGCGAGGATGATGGAGGGGATGCTCCCAAGGGGCTGGGACCCAGCTTCCTCATCTTGTACTGGTGTACTGCGTGCAGACTGCACCAGGCGCCAGGTAGACCCACATCTCCCGCTGTCCCAGGTATCGTACCCACTTCAGTGTCCAGGATGCAGAGTGCCTATTACCCGCAGCTTAAGGTGGCTTAAGCCACCTTAACTTAAAGGGCTCATGGGGGCTTTTTCGGCGGTGCTTTCAAAATTTGGAGACCTATGTCGTCAAGATCTTGAGCTGCTCTTTCTGCAGTGTCTTATCAAAAGTTTGATCTGAGTTCATCTTGACCCTCAAAATTTCGGTTGAAGTAGGGTGGGTATTTCCCAATTTTCCTTAAGATGGCTTAAGCCACCTTAAGCTATTTAGCTCACCGGGGGCTTCCTCGAAAACGCTTTCAAAATTTGGAGACCCATGTTGTCAAGATCTCGAGCTGCTCTTTCTGCAGTGTCTTGCCAAAAGTTTGATCCGAGGTCATCTTGACCCTCAAAATCTCGGTTGAAGTAGCATGGGTATGCAAAAACAAGGGAAAATTGCTCAAATTTTACTAAATGTTGCACCCTCTTGGATACTTCCCAAAATTGCTCACCGGGAACTTGGGCTCGCCTAATAGTGCACATAGTGTCTACAAGAAGACAATGTCGCCGTCATTTTGAGCTAAAAAAATCTAGCTTCCGGTACCGATAGCTCCCGTAATAATTGAAAACGTTAAGGTGGCTTAAGCCACCCTAAATCGCTGTTAGGGTGGCTTAAGCCACCCGAAGGGTAATAGCCAAGAGGGATGTCGAAGATCTCGCTGCTGCTCTTCGTGCTCCCTCCTTTTCCCACAGCCTGCTACCTGGGGAAGAGTCTGGGTTCGAAGTGGCGATTGCCTTTTGCTGCTCGGCGGGCGACAGCTCCCTCCAAGCCGCGTAGAGGTCGTGGGAGCTGGCGTTAGAGGGTTCGGGGACTTGCTGGCGACCGTCGTGTGAGAGGAGGTGCCACAATGCTATGCGCTGATGGCCCTCCTTGCGATCTTGAGGTTCGCGGGCAATGCGTAACCTCTCTGCCAGTTGGTTGGCGTGGTTCACGCGCTCCTTTGGCGATCGACTCCCAGGGTGTATGCGGCTGCGGGCGCGCTCCGACATCTTATCCACCAGGTCCTTGGCAGCCTCTGGGGATTTGCGCAGAGCTCTGCGGACCTTTTGCATGGCGACCTCGAGGGGGATGGAGTACAGATCTCTCTTCCAGTGCCACGCAGCTAGCCTTTTCCGTGGGTCTGCGAGGTTGGACTGATAGATGGGCAGTGGTAAGACAACACGCGGTCGGGGGCGAAGATCGCGGGGCTCTCCGCGGTTGCTGCCCATAATGGGCGGTCTGTGCCGGGGGACTCGCCGTCCCCTCCGACCCTCGATCCTCGCTTGAGTATAAGCAGGGCCGTCATCAAGAGGTAGTGATGGCTCATCGAAGGGGGTGCTTCCTGCAAGAGGGTGGCTAGACAAGTCATCCCTCGACGGCGATGGGGCACCGGCTGAGCGGTAGGTGCGTCGCAAGCGGGTCCCAGAGGTGAAGGCCACGCTCTTGGGATGAGGACGTTGGCCCCAAGGATCTATGCGTCCTCGGGCGCGTCGGGGTTCCACTGGTTCTGGCCGCTTCTCCAGGGCGGAGAGGGTCTGATCATCAGGGAAAGACCTCACTTCCTCGAACAAGGGCAGGGTTTGGGGCTGGCCGCCGGCCAGTCATTCATCGCTCTCCACCGAGGGGAGACCGTCACCTTCCACGAGCTCGATACCCGCAAGGGCCGCCAGGGTCTGGTAGCTCTGCTCGTCCTCACAGGTGGCAAGAGCCAAGACCTCCTCGGAGAACTCCTCTGGGACGCCATCCACCGAGGAGATGTCCTCCTGCTGCTCGATGGCCCAAACGACGGCGGCTACAAACCCAGGGGAGTTCGCCAGTCGAGCGGGTGCGTTGGCCCTCCACTCCTTGAGTTTAGCCTCGTCCGTACAGTTACGGACGATGTGCTCCGCAGAGCCGCAGGCGAAGCACCGGCGGACTTTCGGAGCGTCGGGGCGAGAGAGGCCAGGTGGTGGTGGCAATGGGGTCACTGCCGCGGCGACGGTGGTGGCAGGCCCATTCTCCAGCATGGCGAGCGCTGGGCGGTTCGAAGATGGGGTACGCCTGAAGAAGGGGGTGCGAGGTGATGGATTGGCGAAGGAGACAGTACGGGGAGGACGGCCTTGAGAGCGCCTCTGAGCCGCCTCCGTGTCGATGTCACTCTCCACCTCCTCAGCAACTTCCCGAATCTTCAGCAAGGCGTTGTGGGTGCCTGGGATATCGCCAGCAACGGCCTTCCTTTCCCACTCTTCTGGCTTGGAGACATCCAGGTGGATGGCCCTCAAGCGTCGCATCACCTTGGGCGCATATTTCAACCCTCGGCGGTACGTGGAGAGCATTGACAGGTTGGTCATCTCCACGCAATTGGGGACTCTGCCAGCCAGGAAGTTGACGGAGGCCATGCGGGTCTCCAATCGCGAGAAGTACTCCGCCGCGGTCTCGCTCGTCGCCTGCTTCAGGGCAATGGCCTCGCCATGTGCGTTCTCCAGGTAGGCCTGCGTCAGGGAGCACACTGCCAGGTCGCTGAAGAACACATCCAGCTCCCCGTAGCGTTGGTGCCAAGCCTGCTCGGACCCGAAGGTCCCTGCCGCGCGCTCCAAGAACTTCCTCTGCTGGTCTTGAAGAGTGTGCTCCTTGAAACTCCAAAGAAGGCTTGACACACTCGCCTGGTACGCTGATACAGACGGCGTACAGCTGGGAGTGGTCAGTGCCTCGATCACGATGGCCTCTTGGAATACCTTCCGCACCATGTTGGAGTAGTTCTCCAACTGCGTCAGGAGGCTCTCCTTGTCGGCCGATTTAGTGTCGGACGCGGAGCGGGGGAACCTGGTCACGCTCTTGACCAGCTTTAGCACCATCTCCTTGGTCTTGTGCTCCAGACGGACCTCATCTGAGGATGCTCGCAGATTAGTGCCCTGCGGCAACCGAACGATGCCTGGTACAAAGGGGGTGGCGCTGGGAGAGAGCACGGGGTTCGCAGCGGCGGCAGGGTGAACGGGGTGCGCGGCAGAGTGAACGGGGTTTGCGGCGGTGGAGTGGGGAAAACGGGCTGGAGGTGGTGGTCCCGGGGCATGCGTGGGCGGGAGCGCAGGCGCGGGATTTGTGGGGACTGCGGTCGGAGTGGGCGGTAATGTAGGGGCTGATGGTGGTGCGGGGAGTGGAAGAGGTGTATGAAAGGGCAGGGGTGTGGATGGTTGTGCGGCCACCACGCTCATGCTCCGGTACCAATCGGAGTTGCTGACCTCCGACCACGCGGCGAGCCCGTCCTGATCGAAGTTCTGCATCTCCGACTCCCGCGCAGTGGCAGGGATCCACTCCCACACTGGCTGCCCCATGCTCGTAGACCGCACATTGGCCGCGGCTGGGTCCCCCATTGCCATGTCCATGACCTCGCGATCGACCATGAGAACCCAGGTCTCCACACGAGGGTTGGTAAGTGGTAGGGGTGCATGGTGTAGGCGGCCTCCCATACGCGCATATGCGGTCAGCGGCGCTCCCAGCAGGTGCATGATCCTAAACAAGATGGCGTCGCCCTGCACCCCAGCCCGGCGGCGTTCATCCCATGGCAGGGAGACGGTTGCCGCGCCTCGCACCCCCGCTGACTGGTGCACCCACAACGAGCCACCATCGTGGGTGACGAAGAGGGCTCTGACCTCTGGGTACTGAGGGTAGGAGGGCTCTGGTGCGGGGTCGTCAGGGGAATCTTGAGGTGGATCACTGGGGGGCCCTGGTGGCGAATCGCTTGAACTGGAGTCTCTGGGCTCTGAGTCGGGGTCGCCACCGCCGTGTACCACCGTCTCCATCGACTGCCGCCGGCGGGCCACCATCATGTTGTGGGGATTTGGCCGACCCTGAATGGGGGGTTCGGCGGGAGCGGCCTCAGCAACGGTCTGAGGCACCGGGGGGGTTACGTTGGCGGCGACGTCTGCCTCGCGTGGATGGTCCGCCGTCAAGCCCCCCTGTGCGCTGCCCTGAGGGTCGCCTGGTGGAGAGGCTCCTGCAGATGTCGTCGCGCCAGGCAGGGCGAGTCCTCTCGAAAGCACCGCGGGGATGTCCAGGGCTTGTACTGCCGCTATGACTTCTCTGCGAATGTGCTCGCTTCGGCTGCTCGCGTCCGAGTCGGAGCCGGACCTATGGGCGGCCCTCCGCCTGCGCTCAGCCCGTGCCTGCGTGCTGCGGCTGCCTCTGGTCCCCGTGCTGGTGCGGCTAATGTCCGTGCCGGAGTCGGGGTCAGAGTGGTCAGGTGCGTGGCTTGGACCTGGGAGATGCTTGCCATGTGTCGCAGGGCCCGAGGATGCTCTTCGGGAACGCCGACGCCGGCGGTTCTCTGAGGTTGCTACCACTGCAGGAAGGTGACGCACCAAAAGCTGGGTCCCGCCCGAGACGCTCTGTTGAGCTCCACTGTCAAGGGGTATCTGCAGAGGGTCCGGCAGGGGTGCGGCACCGATGCTGACGAAGTGTTGCAGCGATGAGAGGTCCGCGCCTGAGTCATGAAGCGCGGAGGTGGCTGGTGCCAGCTGGTGGGGCTGCTGTAGTCGATGCTGCGGCAGTTGCGGCGGCTGCGGCTGCTGTTGCTGCTGTTGCTGCTGCTGTTGCTGCTGTAACTGCTGTTGCTGGAACTGCTGCTGCTGTAACTGCTGCTGCATCGGTTCCAGTGGCTGCTGCTGAAGCCACTGCTGTTGTTGCTGCTGGTACGCGAGCCACTGCTGCTGCTGCTGCAGCTGTTGTTGGAACGGTGTGGGATATGCGCCCACGGGGTGATGGGTTCCCAGCGTGAACGGCACTGGTGACACTCCCCCAGCGAGGGGCGCTGATTGGGGCAATACCCAATTGACACCGTTCCATACAGCCTGTGCGGGGGTGCCATCCGGCATAGTATAAGGGCGGGGCACCGCTGTGTAAGGCATGGTGGTGCCTGGATGTGGAATGGGGTGAGCGGAAGCGTATGCGGTGGGCGATGGGAAGGTCATGGGGGAGAACAGTGTGTGGTGTAGCTGCTCTGCGCTGATACCCATGCTGGAAAATGCTTCTGATGTCTGCTGTGACATTCTGACTGCTGAGCTGGTTGGGTTCAAAGACTGGTTGTGGCAATAGCCACAGGTGAGCAAAGGTAGTGAGTGCTCGCCTTTTTATTTAATCAGTCTCGTCGATGTCACTCGCTGGAGGCGAAGGAACGGGGCTTCCAGGTGGAGATGGGGGAACCCAGTCAGCGCCAAGGAGGACCCAAGGGGGGACGTCGATCACTCGTATTGCCTGGAGATGCCACACGTGGTCGTAGTGTACTGGTGGGATAGCCAGCGTGACTTTGCCCAGGCGTTCGAGGACCGCTCCAAGGACCGCTCTGTCAGAAACGTCCCAGAACTGCTGAAAGCGCTTTTGGGTGGAGCTTTCCCCGCTGCTGATGGCCGTGAGGGCGGTATCAGGGGTTTCTAAGCTGATCTATGGGGTCTAAGGAAGGGGTTTTTGGTGGTGGGGGCTACTGGGAGAGGTTTTGGGGTAAGCTGGAAACTGTCAAAAACGGCTATTTTGGGCTGTTTTGAGCGGTTTTTCGCCATTTTGGGGCTCTGAAAGGTAAGCTATGTGGTTTTCCTGGCTACTATAAACCGGGGAAACCCTTTAGGGTGCTCTCTGACGGTTGTTTGTAGCCTGGGGCAGACTTGGAACTTAAGATCGGAAAACCAATCTTGACGAACGAGAGCCTGGTTGGCCCCCCAGTGTTAAGGAGACGTTATACTGATATTTGGTAACTTTTGGGAGCAGAATACGAGTTCCTTCTTTGAAAAAAAATAGTATTTCTGACGTAAAAATTGCGCATAGTTTCCCAAAAGTACAGCTCTCCCCCTTCAGTATAACGCAAGTTACAGTGTGGCCGTGGCTGAACGCGCGGAGGTGTTCAGGAAACGCTCATTGATACCAATTGTGCCAGGGGCACGACGACAGATGCTCGGAGATATGTTTTTGATTGAACGTGCAAAGGTACACAATTCGGGTTTTATAATATACTGGATCAGGGCCAGATTGAGGTACAAACGATAATTCGGTTCCAAGTTCTGAAGGCTAAACACTTCTCAAGTGCTCCACTTATTCACTCGTCACTCAGGTTGCAAGGTCAACCTCTTGACGGCCGATGTCACACTTCGGCTCAACGTTCAATTCCCGATCCGATCTCATTTCTAATTCCGATTCGTCATTCTTGATTCAGATGTTATGCTGACAGACTGGCACGATGACTGTCCCACAGTACTGTCATACTGATGTACTGTCATACTGTCATACTGTCATAGCGTCATCCTGTCATACTGTCATAACCTTGATATCTGATATTCAATCTCATTGTCTCTTCAACCCCGATGCGAATCCAACCATTCTTCGAGGGTCTGACTGAGTGCCACGATGACACCCC
>LGRX02028135.1:0-18843 GCA_001247695.2 Cymbomonas tetramitiformis
GGTCCTATAGTCCTTGCGGGCACGCTTTGCACCTATCTACCGTACGCGCACCCTCCGCCATCCCTCCCCACCCACCACTCGCAGCGCCGCTGCTCACTCTTTGGCTGCTGATTCGCAACCGCAGATGAAGCAGGATAAGGCACGGCGCCGGGGAGAGCGCCGCACGCGCCACGCGCCTGATTCGGCGCGGAGCGGAGCAGCCTCCCCGCACCCTTGGTCCCTGGGTCCTATGCTCCTTGCGTGCACGCTTTGCACCTATCTACCGTACGCGCACCCTCCGCCATCCCTGCCCACGGCCTGCTCACTAAACTGGCCGGTAGTTGCTGCTAGCGACCATATGAAACACTTGCCATCGCCGGGGACTATTACAAGCAGCCATGTGCGTAGAGAGCAGGGAGAGCGGCCCTACAAAAACACGCGAACGGACACTGTCACAGGGGCATACACTCGATGGCTGTGGAAGCATGCGCAGCTCGGGACCGACATCGCCAGGTATCCATGGCCCTGTCGATGGCCCGGGGAGAGCCACTCTTTGGCCGCTGCTCACCCTTTGGCCGCTGATTCGCAACCGCAGATGACGCAGCATAAGGCACAGCGCCGGGGAGAGTGCCGCACGCGCCACGCGCCTGATTCGGCGCGGAGCGGAGCAGCCTCCCCGCACCCTTTGTCCCTGGGTCCTATGGTCCTTGCGTGCACACTATGCACCTATCTACCGTACGCGCACCCTCGCGCATCCCTCCCCACCCACGACCTGCAGCGCCGCTGCTCACCCTTTGGCCGCTGATTCGCAACCGCAGATGAAGCAGGATAAAGCACAGCGCCGGGGAGAGCGCGGCACGCGCCACGCGCCTGATTCGGCGCGGAGCGGAGCAGCCTCCCCGCACCCTTTGTCCATGGGTCCCAGGGAAGATATCTTACCCCAATTGGCCGGCCCCGGGCCGAACTGAGTCGCCAAAATGAGGCCCGGGCCGAAGAGGGGCCGAAAGAGAAATTACTTTGGGGCCGAACCAATTTGGCGCAAACTTCTAAAATTTTGATGAAAATTTTGCAATTTTTGCATTTTCCCATACTTAAGATTAAAATTTTCGCGCCTGCGGCGGGCATTTTGTAGTTTGGACCGGGCGGGCCGAAGGCGGGCCGAAAGAATTTTTGATTTGGGGCCGTACCAGCTCAACGGAAGATATCTTCCCTGATGGGTCCTATGGTCCTTGCGAGCACACTATGCACCTATCTACCGTACGCGCACCCTCGCGCATCCCTCCCCACCCACGACCTGCAGCGCCGCTGCTCACCCTTTGGCCGCTGATTCGCAACCGCAGATGAAGCAGGATAAGGCACAGCGCCGGGGAGAGCGCCGCACGCGCCACGCGCCTGATTCGGCGCGGAGCGGAGCAGCCTCCCCGCACCCTTTGTCCCTGGGTCCTATGTTCCTTGCGTGCACCCTATGCACCTTTCTACAAAGAAATACACAAAGATATATGCCGGGGAAAAAAAACAATCCCACCCATGACTCGCTGTCCACCCCTTGGCCGCTGATTCGCAACCGCAGATGAACAGTCGCCCGACAAGCTGCTGACCAGGCACCCGCGGAGTGGCGGCTGCGTTCACTAGATGAAGGGCGGGCGGGCGGGATCCCGTACGGGAAGGGAGGGGAAGGAAAAGTTCACGGTCTTACCGGGTTTTCCTCGACCACTCCTCCAGCGACCGGGGGGAGGCCGCCTCCCTGCACGGTTGCAGCTTCGGAGGCCTGCGCACCAGTTCACGAAAGCATGTTTGAATCCACTGCGGAAACCATGGGATATTCCCACAGCAGTGGCATCCCACAGCGTGCATGCCGGAAAACAGGGGAGTCCGCATACCTGAATGAATACGCACAGCCGGTGACTTTTCCTAAGCACGTGATTCCGCACCAGGGCGCAGTCACCGGCTGTGTGTATCCACAATCATATTCGCTGACCACCTATTTACGCAGAAACTTTCAGGAGCCGTCCGCTCTTTCAGTCGAACAGCGGTTAACTAATTAAGCCACGAACCTATCCAACATGCACATCCACAAGAGACAAGCATGGGGCACGTAACCTTTGGAGCGAGTGCGGCCTGGCCTGCATACCTGAATGAATACGCACAGCCGGTGACTTTTCCTAAGCACGTGATTCCGCACCAGGGCGCAGTCACCGGCTGTGTGTATCCACATATTCGCTGACCACCTATTTACTCAGAAACTTTCAGGAGCCGTCCGCTCTTTCAGTCGAACAGCGGTTAACTAATTAAGCCACGAACCTATCCAACATGCACATCCACAAGAGACAAGCATGGGGCACGTAACCTTTGGAGCGAGTGCGGCCTGGCCTGCATACCTGAATGAATACGCACAGCCGGTGACTTTTCCTAAGCACGTGATTCCGCACCAGGGCGCAGTCACCGGCTGTGTGTATCCACATATTCGCTGACCACCTATTTACGCAGAAACTTTCAGGAGCCGTCCGCTCTTTCAGTCGAACAGCGGTTAACTAATTAAGCTACGAACCTATCCAGCATGCACATCCACAAGAGACAAGCATGGGGCACGCAACCTTTGGAGCGAGTGCGGCCTGGCCTGCATACATGAATGAATACGCACAGCCGGTGACTTTTCCTAAGCACGTGATTCCGCACCAGGGCGCAGTCACCGGCTGTGTGTATCCACATATTCGCTGACCACCTATTTACGCAGAAACTTTCAGGAGCCGTCCGCTCTTTCAGTCGAACAGCGGTTAACTAATTAAGCCACGAACCTATCCAACATGCACATCCACAAGAGACAAGCATGGGGCACGTAACCTTTGGAGCGAGTGCGGCCTGGCCTGCATACCTGAATGAATACGCACAGCCGGTGACTTTTCCTAAGCACGTGATTCCGCACCAGGGCGCAGTCACCGGCTGTGTGTATCCACATATTCGCTGACCACCTATTTACGCAGAAACTTTCAGGAGCCGTCCGCTCTTTGAGTCGAACAGCGGTTAACTAATTAAGCCACGAACCTATCCAACATGCACATCCACAAGAGACAAGCATGGGGCACGTAACCTTTGGAGCGAGTGCGGCCTGGCCTGCCTCGCTGCCAACCGTGGCCGTCCTTGCCCGTTTAGGTGCACCTTCACTACTGCAAGTACTTTCTTAAGTTTTCTTAAGTTTTCTTAAGTTTTCTTAAGTTTTCTTAAGTTTTCTTAAGTTTTTCTTAAGTTTTCTTAAGTTTTCGATATAAACCCACACTATGCATATTTAAATCGGGGTAATTAGCTATTGGCCGACAGTATACTTAAGAATTATACTTAAGAGAACTTAAGAAAATGTAAGTACGTGGAAGCTTCTTGGTAGGAGGATATTGTCCACATGGCTCAAGGATAACTTAAGAAAACTTAAGAATATTATCCAAATGTAAGCACGTGATTGGCTGGAATGTCGGAGATATGCACACGTGTAAGAAAGCTATATGCTGGATATTTAAAGATTGTATACACATGCATGCACGTAATTGGCTGTTAAGAAGACACGTGTAGGCAGGACAATGCTTCCCATCGCACAGATATTTACAAATGTAACATTGTGACTGGTTCCATATTTAGGGTTTAAACCCTAAAACCCTTCAATCAAGCAGTCAGCAGCTGGGTACGTACACTACTATGGGATGCAACCCATTCCATCCAGCTTCCAGTTAACTATCTATCTATGTATGTAGTATAACCCACGTGGCTTTGTGACATACACGTGCAGAGTGACAGGCGAATGATTCTGCTGCCGTAGATAGATCTGCAGCACCGTTGGGAACGTCGGGGACTGCTCGCTGTTGCAGTTGTGAGAAGGCCTGGAAGCTGCGCATCCCACCCCAGATTCTCAGTAACTTACACCCCTTGCCGCTTGTGACTTTTTCGAGCAGCCTACGAGAAAATGGCACGTACGACACCACAGGAAAGTTCACATTCTTATTACCTGAACGAAGCGCGGAAGGGGATCAATGAATGCCTTGGATCTCACGCAGCAGGTGCACCGCATGGTAGAGGTTGTCGCCCGTGTCTTTACTCTTTGTTTCAACGAATAATGCCTTCGTTCCGATGAGCGCGCATGGCAGTAGCAGCTCTACGTAATCATTTCTGGCGAGCACAGTGATTCCTTGGTTCTCCATATATGCATCTTCTACCTGACGGTACGCTCGCAAACTGGCCAAACGGCACACCGTATGCTGGCTCTCGGTGTCTATCACCAGGTAGTATGCAAGGACCTTCGCATATGGGAATTCTGATAGGGAGTCCAGCCCAGTCGGGAGCATGTTCCCGAAGCCAGTGTCCGAGATGGAAACGTGGTAGGAGACTCGCTTCTCCGCCCTCGTGTACAAGGAAGACGTGAATTCCTCCAGATTCAGGGACATCCTCAAGTACACAATGATATCGCACGTGCATAATGCCTGTGCGCCCTGCTGCCGGGGGTGCAACATGCCAACCAAATGCTGCAGTTGTGCTAAGCAGCTTGCGAGGACGGGTGCGTCGTGAGCTACGCGCCTGCCGGTACCCATGAAATAGCAAGGAGATGTCTTAGCCTCCGCGGCTGGGTCCACAAGCCCAACCGAGACCGCTGCTTGGCCGGGGTAAAGCTCGTTGGCTAACTCCGGTAGGGAGCGCATTGTTGGATGCAAGCTTACATATGCCTCCAGGGCGAGCTTCTCGCACGTCCCATTCATGATGGCCTCCACAGGCTTGTTCTTGACGTGAGAGTCTTTCACGATTTCTTTCGCCCGCTGAATACCTCGTTCCACCCAGAACTCCATGGCCGCACCCACATCCCCTAGATAGTATTCTTGCCGGAACAGGTGCACCACCGCCAGACGCATGTTGAATGTAAGCATCTTCGCCGGGCCCTTATCTTCCATGATCGCGGCGTGCTCCCACAAATGCTCCTTTGCCACCTCCCGCGCCCGCCGTACCTCCGTCTCCGTGAGGGGGCTATCTGCTGTTACCATCCCTCGCGTGTAATGCAACACCGCCCGCCGCAGGTGTTGTCAGGCAGCCTCCATGACCATGTTCCAATGGACCAGCAGATCGCCAAACACCAAGGTGAGTAGTATACCACGAAATTCAGGAAATCCTCCATGGTCCACATACCTGCCCCCCAACACCCCTCCCCGGGTACGATTTACACAAACTAACACAACAGCACACGCACTCCCCATAACGACAAACACCATTGCGCTTGTTCATGGATAGGTCAGGCACAGCCGCACCCTCACGTACCCTGCACATGTCGCGAGTCATTTCAGATAAGCACAACGTTTGGCGCTCTGTTTGAGCTAATGCCACGAACGAGTTGCAACCTCACAAAAACTGTCGCCAAAAAGATAGGGTTGCCAAGTGTGCCTCCATCTTTTCTTCTTTTCGATGGAAGCTTCTCATCGAAAAGCAGAAAAGATGGAGGCACACTTGGCAACCCTATCTTTTTGGCGACAGTTTTCGTCAGGTTGCAATTCGTTCGTGGCATTAGCTCAAACAGAGCGCCAAACGCTGCTATCATCAGTGCGTTTGAGCCTCTTTCTGAAATAATGAGCAGGGAAGACTGAACGTGTACGCACCCAAGTACTTCACCACGCAATGGTACGGGCGGCCTATGTCGTGAGGCGGTTGGATGAGGGCTGCCCGGCTTTGGATCTCATCAACAATCGCTTTCGGCAGAACCAGCCTAGGGTGCGTGTTGTTGCTCAGCTTGCCAAACCAGAGCTTGAGGCACCTCTTTACATTCCCGTACAACACACAATGTGCGAATGGGTGGGCATATGCGTGCATCGGGTCAAAGTACGGAATGCGCTCCAAGGCACCTCGTCCGTGTCTCCCTGTGGCGTGTGCCGGTTCGGCGCCCGATTCTGTGCTCGCCACCATCGAGGCGTGCATCTGCTTAGTGATCATTGCATCGGCATCGTCCGCCCACACCTTCTTTGACCCTTTAGAGTTGGTCCATCCTTGCTGCTCCACTTCCTTGAAATAGCCCCGGAAATACATCCCTCGCCCCCCGGACCAACAGTTCCCTCAAACAGACTGTACGGATCGGCGCGGTAACTGCTAATTCCCATGAACCTGCCCATCGTTATCCGCATAACGGAGTCGGCATACACCATTCCCAGGATCACGGTCAGCTGGTAAGATTTCTTGAGGAACGCATCGTGCACCACAAAAGCTGCTCCGTCCACTGTCTGACCCTTACTCAGGCTGAGCATCTCGTCTTCGAAGAGCCCCCATACCACCAACGGATTAACAATCTTCTGCCGTGGCCCTTTTGTCATCCATAGGTACTTGTGAAACTTGTCACGGTGCCTCATCTGCATTCGTGCCACCCCCATTCCACCTTCCATTCCTCAAAGATATGCGATAGCATTTGGCTTCAGATTCCTGCAGAGTGCAAGTGGCGTTACCTAAAACAGAGCGCCAAACCCTTGGTTTGGAGATCTCGGTGAAAGTCCGAGATGCCACACATTTACGAGGCGCGCTTCCTCGCACTTTCCCTTCCCCTCTCTTTTCCTTCCCCTCTCCCCTTGCAAGCTTGCTACTGCCACCATAATAAGCTAATAATGCCACAAGCCACAAGCTACGCTGGATACCTGGATTAACCTGTAGCCACTCCACCATCCAGATCCACCATCTTCATACGTACCGAGTAATGAAGGTCTTCGCTTTTGACCACCCCGACACCCATGGAGTAAGACCTGCACTCCACATCCCCGCGCACGCGCTCAGCCAGTTGCATCCGCGGCGGCTGGTTGCACGACATGCTTGTGTATATATGGGGTGTGCAAGATGGTGTGGGGGGGGGTCACCCAACATCTGAGTTGAACACTTGACAGTCATCCGCCCCGGGGGAAATCACCATCACGTGGTGCTCGGCGTATTCCACATAAGGATCACCTCCAACGGGGGTTTCGATCCTAGGAGCGTCCTGTAAGAGAGCGCCCTTAACGGACGCGTGGCGGTTTATGCTTCTCGCCAGTTCCGATGTCCAGAAGTCACACTGTAAGCGCGCGTCTCGGCGGGCACGGGCCTTGCAAAACTCTGGGCATTCCATCCATCTTCGGATGGTATCCTCGATCGGGAAATAATAGAACCACTCCTTCGGGCGCAACTTCTCCCCGTCCGCGGTTTTCACAACCTCAAACCGTCTTCCCTTGCAGCGCTTGACAACGATACCCGCTTCGTCTTTCTCCAGCACCACACCGCACTCCTCCATTGGGTCCCATTTCCTCGGATCTGGCTCTCGGGGGAAATGTCGGCACCACCGCGGGCATACATGAACCGCATATGCCATGTGATCTTCTACTTGCATGTAAGTCCGCATCCTATATAGGGTGCTTGGCAAGCGACATCGGGTAGGCCCACCCATCAGCATGAGCAGGACCTTCAGAAATCTGTCAAAAGCTGGCCGTGACCAGCCTTGGTCCATTCGCAACTGCATGAAGTAGTAGACCGCCTCACCAACGGTTATATCATTATCCGGATTGTCAATAAACAGCGGTTCACCTGGGCGGATGTCCCATTGCAGGTTCTCCGGCGGAGGCATGTCCACTACATTTTCTTCCTCAGGCATGTCCACGTCCTGCCCTTCCTCGGCCGTGCGCAAGAGTTCATCCATGAGACCTGCCTCCGTGGCCGTGCGCTCGTCCCACATGTCGTAGTCTGTTGGCCACGCCTGGTCGCAACCGTGGGCATGGAAGGCCTGCTTTATCAAACCGTGCGTACGAACCCCATACCGCATTGTTAGTTCTTTATACACCCGTTGTGGGCTGGCAATACACTTAGCACACAAGAATGTTGCTGTCGTACGTACCTGGACAAATATGTTTTCGTTATACTCGGTGGCATCACTTTCCAGACGTAGCTGCCCCAATAGCTGTGCGGTCTCCGCGTCGTCAGGTCCCTCCTCGTCTGAGAAGCCATCGGCACTTGCTTTAAGAAGGTCAGGCACCTCCTCTAGGTCGAACGACATATTCTCTGGTACCGCGCTGTCATGTGAGGTCGTGTTCTCCGTTAATTGCTCGTCGGGGCCGTACAGTTCCCCAGGCATGCGCATGGCCCCAATACTGGCCGGCCACGTAGGTAGCTTCGTCACACGCCATCTCGAAGTAACATTGCCACTTGCCGCGTTTATTGTCTTCGCCACCTTGGTGAGGCGGTCATGCTCCGCCGGAAGGCATGGCCCTCGTCCTGCAGGGAGCGCTCCGTCTCGTCGACGGAGGAGTGATCGCAGACTAGTGCGGGTGCCCTTACCCTTGGACTCCGATGCAATGTCCATCACGTCAGATAGGCTAAGGCCGTACGTTGCATAAAGATCCTGCAAAAATACGACGATTGTTAGTATTCCACCGTGGTTGTTGGCAAACAAAGGTTGCACGCGCTGCCTCCCCCCGCTCATCCCCACCCCGTGAACACTTGGCCAACAGGAGGACGAAAGGCGCACACGCAGCAATCATGTCGGCGAGGGAAGCTTTCAACCCGTGAGGCAAGTTGCGACAGGCAGATGGAGCATGTACTCCGCGGGTTCTCAATATTAAAAATATTTGCATGTTTACGATGTCTAAGGGGCTGCGCCACGCCCTTCCCTAGCGCACTCCCTAGTGCGTATTGCATGTGCCCCACGTCTGTTCTCACACGACTGTCGTGTGGGTTCTATGAGTGATCGGGGTCCGCTATTTCCGTACTACGTCGCGGCGATTTATCAACACTACACCCGTTCCCAGAACGACGTGGTGCGCAGATGCTTCGGCCGCGCGTCCCCAAAGCCGCCTCGGTACTCGTCGGTTGTAAGTTCTCGGTTGTCACCGGAGCGATTTTCCACCACACTCGGTAGTCCTCCGTGACGTATAGCTCTGGGACGCGAACCAGATTCATTTGCACCAGCTCGTCCCAGTCAAAAGTCTCCACGGAGAAGTCGTCGTGGAAAACAGAGTAATCGAAGGCTCCGACGGGATCCTCCGGTCGGTCTTCCCACGCTTTCCCGCCGATGCAATGGCACCGCATCACGGGGGGGTGCCCCAGCGCGCGCCACGCTGCTGGCGTGTCATGCTCGAAGCAATCCATGCCAACGAAGATCTCCAGGTCGCGCACTGTGCCATGTAAGTCATCAACATCCGCAGGGTATATTTCCCCGTAGTCCGCATGCGAGAAGTCCTCCAGCAGGAACTCCCCCGCCTGTGTATTCTGATTCACGTGGAGCTTCTTCTGGTCCTTAGAGGACATCCCGGTGCGCACAAGGTGGGCCTTCCGTCCGACGGGGCAGATTTTGCTCATGTGCTTGTTGCCCTGTACACGCGCAGGCGCCGGTGGTTCCGCCATGCTCTTGGAGGAGCGCGCCGTTCGCGGAACGCCACGCCTTTGCACTGCAGATACCTTCTTCCAGGTGGCTTTAAAGGCAGCCTCAAGCGCCTCAGACGATTCCTTGTGTTTTAGCAGGTCGGCCGTCCAGCGCTTGTCCAGCGTCTCACGGGCCTGTTTCTCGTAGTGGTTGGCATGCTTGACAGGCAGAAGATTGAATCCAGGCATATGTACCGTAAAGAACACGGCCTTCGCAGTCATATTCACGCGCTTCCCCGTTTCCTTGTGCACTCGGGCGACATGCGCGACGAGGGTGGCGATGTCCAGTTGCTCTACTTGTGGAAGCAGGTCTTGCAGCAGGCGTTGCAGGCCCTCAAGGGCGCTTTCCTCCCCGAAGAACAGCTGGCTTAGCTTGCGCCTCTTGACTGCGAGCCATACAATATCACGTCACCAACTACCCACAGGGCCCGGCTAGTCAAATCGACAACAAAGACTGCACGCACGGGCCGACTTACATGCTATATTGTTCTCCACCTGCAGCTCGTACGCGTTCTTTAGCCGAGGGCTGGTACGCACAGGTAATCGAAGGCACTCTGGAACTGCAAACCAGTCAACATCACGTCACCACCTACACACGGTGCCAGGCTAGTCAAACCGACAACGGAAACTGGTCCCAGGGGCCGACTTACTTGCTATATCGTTCTCCACCTGCAGGTCATTCGCGTTCTCATGCTGCGTGTTTAGCCGAGGGCTGGTACGCACAGGTGCCGAGTCGCTCCCTGGAACGTCTTCTGGGGCTGCTTGTGAAGCCACGGATTGCTCCCCGTTGATTCGTTGGCCTGTTGCGCGCGCGGCACGTCGGAGCCTCGTGCGCTGGAATCTAGCGCTGGTTCGCGGAGTCATCTCTGCCCCGGGCGCCTGTGCGCCGGACACTGCTGCCCCCCCCCATGCAGATGTGCACCCCCCGGTTCTCCTGCCGCATCAGCCACCGTTGGCGTGCCGCACTGCGTGGTAGGGCTTGTTGGCGGGGTCGACACCTCCGTCCTCGGTGCCATGGGCTCCGCCCGCGCCCCACCTGCCGCAATGGGGAGGGGGCGACTGGTATGCGCTTCAGCGCGTGTCAGTGGAATCACGAGATGGGGCCTCTTCGACGCCAGCGCCTGAAGGTTGAAGTTTTTGCACGCTGCCAAATCATCCGCTTGAAACCGAGCCAGCGTCATTCCCTTTTGCTGCATTATGCCGGCCCGGCGATTGTATAAACGAGCGTTCACTTTTCTCGTCGCCTCTCTCTGCGTCAGCATGGGGTAAATGGTGGTGACCTTCTCCACGATCATCGCATGCCGTTGCTTCGCTGGGGGGTCCCGCTTGAACGCCTTGCTGAGGTGTATTATGAGTCCGGCGTCGATATCGAAGGCTGGTGGAGAAGCCATGATGTAGGTTTCAATATCGCATTGAACCTCGGAGGCCTTCCTGGTTCTCGTGACCTTTGCCTTTTCCTGCACATTCCCCGGACAGCACACACCACATACCAACCACATAAGTAACATAACAACCATACCAACATATCAACAAACATATCAACCAACATATCAACCACATAACTACATCAAAACCGCATAACAAACTGGGCTTAACACCCCCCTCCCTTCGGTTTGCGCACGCGCCCGCTAGGCTCTCCAAACAGGTGGTCCGCCACTCGAGGCGGAAAGGCGGTTACAAAGGAACGCAATACTTGTTTATTTACATTTACGTATAGTTTACATCTAGGGGGCTGCGCCACGCCCTTCCCTAGCGCACTCGCTCCTATCGATGCAGACTGCTTATTTCTGACATTGCTCTACTGCTTAGATGAGTTTGCCACGCTGCTTTGCAACATCACTCTACCGCTGCGATGGGAGCTGCTCGACTCCAACTCGCTACTATCGATGCAGACTGCTTATTTCTGACATTGCTCTACTGCTTAGATGAGTTTGCCACGCTGCTTTGCAACATCACTCTACCGCTGCGATGGGAGCTGCTCGACTCCAACTCTGAACAGCAGCACCTCTTGCCTGCACATGACAACAACCAGTATATTAGGATTTGTAAGGTTTTGTATACAAGGACACGCGCACGCCACTCCTAACCCACCGGCTGTAATCCATCACGCAGATGTCGATTGCAGAAAGCGATTGTTGATGAGATCCAAAGCAGTACCTGATTAGTTAGTCTTGGACGGCTTCTTCGATTTCTTCGCTGGCGCACCATCGGTCCGCGTCACGCGTCCCTTGCGCAATCTCTCCATTTCAGCTTCTTCGTTTCCCGCCGCTTCCTCCGTGAGGATCCGCATGAAGTGGCCAGGGTAAGTTACCCATGTCTGGTCATCTGCCGGAAGCTTGGGGTCGTATAACGGAACCTCCAGCATGTGCAGGATCCGGATGGGTTCGTTGCTCGTCAGTGGTTCCTCAGGGGGCGGGCAGAAGTACTGCATACTGAAGGGCGCATATTGGCCGTATATCGCGTTGTCGCAGTCGGGCATGATGAGATTCTTGTGATTGACGCCTGGTGGCCACTTCCGGCGCACCACTTCCTCTCGAGTGGGGAATACCCGGTACACCTGCAGAACCCGTTTGGCCATGCTCGCCAGGACCAGGAACGAATGCTCGTCACTGTGCGCCTTCCCTGTATGCACATCACTGATGAATTCGGGAGCGTTCAGCCACTCCGGGCGGCGGCCAGATCCATCGCTCCAGGTGGGGTTTGTGTGAATATACTCAACTAAAGCCTCCCGCAGCTTGACTGTAAAGAACTTCACGCCGCTCCATTGCACTTGGTGACAGGGTCGTCCATCCGGACATGTGATGTACGGAGCAACCACGGAAAGCCAGCAATCACCGTCAAACGGGACATCCCTTAACGTTAGCCCAGCGGATGCCAGGTATTCCTGGAGGGCGTGGTCGGTTGCAAAGCCCTGCTGTTGCGCTGGTTGTACATGGGTTAGCTGCATTCTGGCGTCCAGAACACCCGGCTCAGCGATCACGTGCGGGCCGTCGGTCTGAAGTTGCTTTACCTCCGTGTCAAAAATCAGTCGACCTTCCTCGCCTGGCGCGTCACACGCAAAATCTAGCATCAATCGCATGTCCGCAGTCCGTACATGGTGCACCCGTCCATCATTGCCATACGCCAAGGTGCCCTCCGTCAGGCCTTGGGGGCAGGGCGGAGCTGCCCCGACGACGCGTGCTTCCGGGGCCGGTGTGGCCGCGGGAGCAGCCATTGGTGCAGCAGCACTGGTCGCCGGTTGGCCCCCCAATCCGCATTCCATGGCTGCCAGCGTCTTCCTAGGGCGACATGTTTTCCTGCCGGAAGTTGCCACGTGCGATGGCACGGTGGGAGGTGCTGTAGTGGCAGGCATAGGTGCACTCCTCGCCTTAGTGTTACGCGCAGCCAGCCCAAGGCAAGGTGGGACTGCCTGCAATGAGGCCACGTTCCGATGCCAGCCAGGGGTATCCTTTGGGGACAGGTGGCACCTGCACCGACACGCGAACGTGGGCCGTGAACAATTCCAGTTGTGGGTGATGACGGAAGCCACAAGCTTCGCCAATTCCATGCCGGGAAAGCTAAGCTGGTGTAAGAGTTCACTGGTTAGGTAACCGTTGGCGTCGAACATAGGCTGCCTGACGGGTGTCGTCCGCCGTCTTCGCACCGCCGCCTTCCGCTTTCTATCCGCCTGCCGCCGGAGCTGGGCAGCTGGAGACCGGTTGCCTGAATATGGCTTCTTGGGCGGCTTCTTAGGCTGCTCACCACCGCCAACAGCTGGTGTGTGGCCAAGCAGCACCGCATGCTCGTCGGCGCGAGCAGCAGCCGGAGCTGCTGCTCCTTCATCCGTCGCCACCATGCTGGGTTTGGCTGCAGTTCGATGTACAGACACGCAAAGCGCCTTGATCACTGACTGCATCGTGGGGCAAGACACTTGCATCTTCTGGAAGAGCGGGTGTTCATGGAACCCCTGCACCGTTGACGCTTGCACAACAACCTGCCCCTCTCCATACTGCAGGGGGGGTCCCGCGCATTGCTCCGCGCTTGGTGCCTCTGCCGGAGGCAGGTTCCATTTCACATCCCCGAGGGAGGCGCGCTCTTCAGGTGAGAGGTCGGCACTCGGACCGAAGGCGAGCAGAATCTGGCGCGCACCCATGGCCACGTCTGCAAAGTTGACAACCGCGCGCGCACGTGCCTCCGCCGGTTCCAGCGCCTGAAAGTCCTGCAACGTGGCGGCATATCCCCGGTGCCTCTCGTGGACCATTAGCGGTGGCCTTATTCCCCTCTCATTCCGGAAGTCAAAGCACTTGCCGCACATCACGTGCCCCACTTGCGTCAGATCTGTACCCTCGTGAAGGGGGTGTATGCAAGCCTTACAGGCGTGCACCCTTGGCAGGAGATCGTACCCGCCCTTGAACTGGATGGCATCACCGCATGCTATGCACACCATTCGTATAGGCATGCCGTACATCTCCGTGAACCCGTGTGAGGCGATGTGCACCGCGTTGTCCAGGTCGATGACACCCTTCTCCAGGTACGAGAACGCATGGTACACGCAAAGGGACAGGGACCTCTGCCTGAATAATCCTTCCAGCCCAGGCACGGCCTGACCAGGGCACTTTCCCTGGTGTGCGGTGAGCGTGGCCGGCCACACGGTCATCCAAGCGGGCCCTCCTCCCACGCGCGCCTGCTGGAAAGGGGAGGCGGTGGGGAAGCCCTGGAAAGCCGCGGGCAGCTGCATGACACCATCCTCGTTCTCCGGCCAGTACTTCGTCTCAACCGTTTCAGGCAAGACCTCAGTGTAACCCTGCTCATCCAGGCACATCAGGGCGGAGTAGGTACGGATTCCAGGCTCACCATACACCCGATCCAGCCCAAGCAGTTCCTCCATGGAATGCGCATGAACGTCCGTGTGCTTGACCTGACTGGGGCTGTCAACGCAACGACCGAGTACAGCAGGCGCCGGCAGGAATACTTTTGTGTCCGGCGTCCTCTCCCCCAAATGGCGATAGATACAGTCTCCCCGCCGCACCATCTCATCTCGCATGTACCACCACACTCTACGAAACACTCGCTGCGGTTGGCCGCCATGCGCGTCACCAGCCTCCCATAGGCAATAGACCTGCGCCCGGCCGTGCGGGGATATCAACGGTGGGGTTTTATACTTCGCCACCGCACTCGAAAACAGTCCACCCACCACGAAGAACGGTAGTAGACTTTTCGAACTCGGATTCAGCGTCTCCTCATATTCATGACGAACCAGTTCCTGGGTGCTAACGGCCAAATCCCACCAGGCACGAAGCCGAACACAGAAATCTTGGAGGTCCTCCACCCCCATCCTCATGAACTCCGGGGTCAGGGGGGGCTCGCCGAAAGCTTCGCGTGCAAGCTTCCAACTTTTGGTGTTGATCGTAATGTTACCGTGCAGCTTTTTTCGGAGCTCGGTAATAGTCAAGCCCGTTTCAATTAATTGCCGGTTACTCCCCCTAGGGAGGGGCTCGTCAGGAGGTAATGCGCGCTGCGCCTTCCGAAGCGTCTCTTCCTCGCTGCTGTATTCCTCAAGTAACCGCAACAATCTACACAGCTCCTTGCTGATCCAATCTATCCATTTCAGGATGACCTCTATGTCTGCCAACTGGGCCGTGTAGACGGCGAGCGCCGCTCCTCCTCGGAACTCCTTGATGGCATTCAACTGGTCGTCATCTGCCGAACATCCCGCACTGATGTGGTAATCCAAGAGGACGTCTACGTTCGCCGGATACTTTTGGGTGTGCACGGAATGGGCGTCCGCTCCTGGGAACAATCTTAGCCATGGCTTGTCCCCGTACTCCTGCCCCCCCTGGCCCACACAACCCCCCTGTACTGTAAGGTCGCGTATTAGAGGAGCTGTCCTCACACCGCACCGAACATGGGCATAGGTTGCAATACACTTATGTGGCCCAACCCACATGCGCCCACGGTCCACCGCACCGACCCGAAACAGCCTCTTACATCCTACCGGCCACACCCCCTTATTATGGTCGCGTGTCGGAGGAGCTGTCCTCACACCGCACCATACGTATTCAGTGTGCCCTGTACGCGCATCGCACCACCTGAGAGACGACATACGCTCATTCAACAAGACGTTCTAAAATTTATTTCAAAAGTTGCTTACATCTAGGGGGCTGCGCCACGCCCTTCCCTAGCGCACTCGCTACTATCCATGCAGACTGCTTATTTTGGGCATTGGTACTCCGCTTAGATGAGTTCACCGCAGACCACCACTATCTCAGCCACTATCGGGGTTCACAGTTCACATTGTCCCACTGCTGACACGAGGTCGCGAAGCTCGGGTATCTGATGCAAAAAACGGCCCAATATTACCCCGCGTGATCATACGGTCAGCGCAGCGTACGCTCAAATTCTTGAACACATAACCGCCATATTCCCATAGCCCCGCCATATTCCTCCATTCCGACACGGCGATGGCCTTGCATTCGTGTCGGTGTGTCCGCTGCCAGTCTCCGCGCTGACACTCAGGTGAACAGTACACAAGCAAAAGGCACCCTCCGCATTGACGGACGCCTTTCCCAATCAGGACACGGCGACATACGGAACAAGGCTCTTGTCTCTTCGGCAGGGATCTCGGGGGAATCGGTTGACAGTATTCCGCAAAGTGCGCATGGATGTAGATTATTGTTCTCCAACACTCGTGGCCGTGGGAGCACTGGCGCGGAAAACTGGTGGATTCGCTTTGCCCGCGGTTTTGAAAAGATGAAGCGTAGATACCTTCCGCTGCACGTATGCATACCACACGATTGGCATAGTCAGGTCTGCCGTATTTGGGATTTTTTTTAGTGGTACGCATCTGCCGAAATATGCCCTCCGGCGCGAACTGTGATACATTGTATCCAGTGCATTTTATGAGAGGTTCGATGGGATTCTCAGGACACCATGCCTCCACCATGATATCTCCACGCGCAGGATCCCCTGTCGCGGCATACTTGTCTTGCACATACACGAACGCCATCCACGTCTCGCCCGGCCGGCCAGTGGTCACCCAGCTTTTCCTCCACCATCCGCGACGCAACTGACCTTCCACGACAACATTGCCTGATTGGAGCGACTCCACCCGCCATTGGACGACACGGTGGAACATGGTTCGCACGGCGGTAACCACCAGCGCCAAGAAAAGGGCACGCGAAGAAAACGGTCGTGGATCATAGCGCAGTTCCGGGCACTTTAGCGAACCGAACATCGCACATGCATCGCTTTCGGGCTCCCATTGCCTTCGTGCAGTTTCCGGCACATCCAGGAGAAACATCTCTGCATTCCCTTGGGGACGTGCACCCTCCAACAGCGAGCCCCATGATGCATCCGGGCCGTACAGGCAATGCCCGTGAAACTTGAACTCAAAGGAGTACGATTCGGCTCCCTCCACATTTTGACGCATGCGGCGGACATAGCAGAACGCCCGACATCGGTACCGCAAAAATTCAGTCATGTCCACCCAAGAGTCAAGCGTCATGTACGCATTCGCACACGCGGATCGCAGCGGTTCGTGACCCAGACCGGTTAACGTGCCTGCAACCTAAAACACCGCACAATCGATGTTCAATACACTTTAATGCCAAAAGTATTACTCATCTGGAAGTTTTAGGTGCCTCCATAATGTACCGTTAATAATTGGAGCATTAAAACGGACAAGTGGTGCGCGCTCACGTGAGGTCTACAAGTGTACCGGCGGGCACGGGCGGAATCCACTCAACGACAATGCCGTATTTCGCGAGTACAAACAATACACCAATTCCCAAAGAAGCTCATTTTGGCTTTACACATAACAAGTGTATAGAAATTGTATTACATATCTTGTTCTCCCTCACTATTCAAGAGTGTTATTAGCTGTTGCCAATGAGCTGTTGCCTCGTTATTAACACTATCACTATTCCATGTTGTCATAAAAGCTAGATGATCCTCAATGGTCCACCTCCACGGTGCCGGCGGTTTGCGGGCCGTGCACTCCATCCTATGCCCAAACGGCGCCAACCTCCAATGCGCACGCTGACAGATAGACTATGTCGCAATAGCGTACTTGCCGGCATGGGCACCGCCTCCTGGTTCCACGAGGCAGCCTGGTCTTGCACAATGAGCATCGGCCAATCCGAAGTGCGGTGGCACGCCAAGCTGAGAACGCCGCACACTTGGCGTTCCCTGCATCCACTTGAACGCCAAGCTCCGCGTAGGTCAAGAGACGGCTGATAGGAAGGAGAGGGGAGTCTTCTGAAATGGAGGGGGCATCTGTAAGGTCTCGGTGAAGCTGCGTCCCAAAAAACGATTGGAAGACGTTGGTGAAGTGTAACCGAGGGTGACCCCACGGACCGTGAACAAGCACAACCTCCCCCCACCAACCATGGCAACCGCTGCCGTCGAGGGGCGTGGCATATACACGAAGTCGCAGCAGGCCCCGTAGGCCGTAGGGATGTCCCAATTGGGGCACAGACCAGCCGCTCCGCGGCCACCCTGCAAACTCGAAAAAGTTGGCGGAGGGGTCAGCGGACACTCCCCGGCCTTCACGAATATAGCGTGATGAAGATGTTGATCACCAAAGACGTCCAGCAGCAAGCTTTGCGCGTGCAACGCAAAGGAGTCCGCCGAGCTCTCAGGCCATAACCCACCAGCAAGACGGCGTTGCTCCAGCGTCCAGATTTTCAATAGAGACCACCGCTCCAAGCCAACCTGGCTGCAATACGCGTGACGAGGTGTGGATGTTACCTGCAGCAAAAGGCATGGTACGTCGGTTTTCAGAAGTAAAAAAACCAACCATCTCCATCCAACTGGCTGGATCGCTGTGATTTATCGCATGCCAGGAAGGCAGCTTTGCAGCCGCAATGCAGGCATCAGGCGGGAACATATGAACATCATCCAATACCCAATACGAGGACATCGGCGACAAACCTACCTCTTAGGTTAGCATCCAATGGCGCTTATTGGTTTCCCAGACATCACTAACTTGCCATCGGTAGCCGCCTTGGAGGCCACAAACAGACGGGCAAGGCTAGCGGCGGATGGCCGTTTCGCGGGCTCGCGGTGCACGCAGTCCATAACTGGGTTCCAGATTGCACGGCTGACATAGGTATTGCTCGACCGCTTCCCCAGGATGTCATGCACAGTCGCGCTGGTGGCATCATCATTAACTCTCTTAAGGGCGTCACGTGAATCTCGAATCAAGATGCGCACGAGGATCGGGGCAATCGCCCACATGTCGGTTGCAGGTGTCGGTCCTCCATTACTGTACTCCGGCGCATACACGGATCCAGGCTTGTGATGTGCATCGTCAGGCGTTCCGGAGGTCCATCGGTGCCTTCGGTAGTGGTCTTCAGGCAGCCCTTCCCTATGCTGCCGCCTTGATAGCCCGAAGTCGATGATGACCAAGCTGTCGGGCCTCGTCGGGGAAAGCACCATGTTTGTTGCCCTGACGTCCCCGTGGGAGATACCGGCTTTATGCAGCGCAGCAAAGCCTGTCAA
>LGRX02028136.1:0-32380 GCA_001247695.2 Cymbomonas tetramitiformis
AAGAACACGGCCTTCGCAGTCATATTCACGCGCTTCCCCGTTTCCTTGTGCACTCGGGCGACATGCGCGACGAGGGTGGCGATGTCCAGCTGCTCTACTTGTGGAAGCAGGTCTTGCAGCAGGCGTTGCAGGCCCTCAAGGGCGCTTTCCTCCCCGAAGAACAGCTGGCTTAGCTTGCGCCTCTTGACTGCGAGCCATACAAAATCACGTCACCAACTACCCACAGGGCCCGGCTAGTCAAATCGACAACAAAGACTGCACGCACGGGCCGACTTACATGCTATATTGTTCTCCACCTGCAGCTCGTACGCGTTCTTTAGCCGAGGGCTGGTACGCACAGGTAATCGAAGGCACTCTGGAACTGCAAACCAGTCAACATCACGTCACCACCTACACACGGGGCCAGGCTAGTCAAACCGACAACGGAAACTGGTCCCAGGGGCCGACTTACTTGCTATATCGTTCTCCACCTGCAGGTCATTCGCGTTCTCATGCTGCGTGTTTAGCCGAGGGCTGGTACGCACAGGTGCCGAGTCGCTCCCTGGAACGTCTTCTGGGGCTGCTTGTGAAGCCACGGATTGCTCCCCGTTGATTCGTTGGCCTGTTGCGCGCGCGGCACGTCGGAGCCTCGTGCGCTGGAATCTAGCGCTGGTTCGCGGAGTCATCTCTGCCCCGGGCGCCTGTGCGCCGGACACTGCTGCCCCCCCCCATGCAGATGTGCACCCCCCGGTTCTCCTGCCGCATCAGCCACCGTTGGCGTGCCGCACTGCGTGGTAGGGCTTGTTGGCGGGGTCGACACCTCCGTCCTCGGTGCCATGGGCTCCGCCCGCGCCCCACCTGCCGCAATGGGGAGGGGGCGACTGGTAAGCGCTTCAGCGCGTGTCAGTGGAATCACGAGATGGGGCCTCTTCGACGCCAGCGCCTGAAGGTTGAAGTTTTTGCACGCTGCCAAATCATCCGCTTGAAACCGAGCCAGCGTCATTCCCTTTTGCTGCATTATGCCGGCCCGGCGATTGTATAAACGAGCGTTCACTTTTCTCGTCGCCTCTCTCTGCGTCAGCATGGGGTAAATGGTGGTGACCTTCTCCACGATCATCGCATGCCGTTGCTTCGCTGGGGGGTCCCGCTTGAACGCCTTGCTGAGGTGTATTATGAGTCCGGCGTCGATATCGAAGGCTGGTGGAGAAGCCATGATGTAGGTTTCAATATCGCATTGAACCTCGGAGGCCTTCCTGGTTCTCGTGACCTTTGCCTTTTCCTGCACATTCCCCGGACAGCACACACCACATACCAACCACATAAGTAACATAACAACCATACCAACATATCAACAAACATATCAACCAACATATCAACCACATAACTACATCAAAACCGCATAACAAACTGGGCTTAACACCCCCTCCCTTCGGTTTGCGCACGCGCCCGCTAGGCTCTCCAAACAGGTGGTCCGCCACTCGAGGCGGAAAGGCGGTTACAAAGGAACGCAATACTTGTTTATTTACATTTACGTATAGTTTACATCTAGGGGGCTGCGCCACGCCCTTCCCTAGCGCACTCGCTCCTATCGATGCAGACTGCTTATTTCTGACATTGCTCTACTGCTTAGATGAGTTTGCCACGCTGCTTTGCAACATCACTCTACCGCTGCGATGGGAGCTGCTCGACTCCAACTCGCTACTATCGATGCAGACTGCTTATTTCTGACATTGCTCTACTGCTTAGATGAGTTTGCCACGCTGCTTTGCAACATCACTCTACCGCTGCGATGGGAGCTGCTCGACTCCAACTCTGAACAGCAGCACCTCTTGCCTGCACATGACAACAACCAGTATATTAGGATTTGTAAGGTTTTGTATACAAGGACACGCGCACGCCACTCCTAACCCACCGGCTGTAATCCATCACGCAGATGTCGATTGCAGAAAGCGATTGTTGATGAGATCCAAAGCAGTACCTGATTAGTTAGTCTTGGACGGCTTCTTCGATTTCTTCGCTGGCGCACCATCGGTCCGCGTCACGCGTCCCTTGCGCAATCTCTCCATTTCAGCTTCTTCGTTTCCCGCCGCTTCCTCCGTGAGGATCCGCATGAAGTGGCCAGGGTAAGTTACCCATGTCTGGTCATCTGCCGGAAGCTTGGGGTCGTATAACGGAACCTCCAGCATGTGCAGGATCCGGATGGGTTCGTTGCTCGTCAGTGGTTCCTCAGGGGGCGGGCAGAAGTACTGCATACTGAAGGGCGCATATTGGCCGTATATCGCGTTGTCGCAGTCGGGCATGATGAGATTCTTGTGATTGACGCCTGGTGGCCACTTCCGGCGCACCACTTCCTCTCGAGTGGGGAATACCCGGTACACCTGCAGAACCCGTTTGGCCATGCTCGCCAGGACCAGGAACGAATGCTCGTCACTGTGCGCCTTCCCTGTATGCACATCACTGATGAATTCGGGAGCGTTCAGCCACTCCGGGCGGCGGCCAGATCCATCGCTCCAGGTGGGGTTTGTGTGAATATACTCAACTAAAGCCTCCCGCAGCTTGACTGTAAAGAACTTCACGCCGCTCCATTGCACTTGGTGACAGGGTCGTCCATCCGGACATGTGATGTACGGAGCAACCACGGAAAGCCAGCAATCACCGTCAAACGGGACATCCCTTAACGTTAGCCCAGCGGATGCCAGGTATTCCTGGAGGGCGTGGTCGGTTGCAAAGCCCTGCTGTTGCGCTGGTTGTACATGGGTTAGCTGCATTCTGGCGTCCAGAACACCCGGCTCAGCGATCACGTGCGGGCCGTCGGTCTGAAGTTGCTTTACCTCCGTGTCAAAAATCAGTCGACCTTCCTCGCCTGGCGCGTCACACGCAAAATCTAGCATCAATCGCATGTCCGCAGTCCGTACATGGTGCACCCGTCCATCATTGCCATACGCCAAGGTGCCCTCCGTCAGGCCTTGGGGGCAGGGCGGAGCTGCCCCGACGACGCGTGCTTCCGGGGCCGGTGTGGCCGCGGGAGCAGCCATTGGTGCAGCAGCACTGGTCGCCGGTTGGCCCCCCAATCCGCATTCCATGGCTGCCAGCGTCTTCCTAGGGCGACATGTTTTCCTGCCGGAAGTTGCCACGTGCGATGGCACGGTGGGAGGTGCTGTAGTGGCAGGCATAGGTGCACTCCTCGCCTTAGTGTTACGCGCAGCCAGCCCAAGGCAAGGTGGGACTGCCTGCAATGAGGCCACGGTCCGATGCCAGCCAGGGGTATCCTTTGGGGACAGGTGGCAACTGCACCGACACGCGAACGTGGGCCGTGAACAATTCCAGTTGTGGGTGATGACGGAAGCCACAAGCTTCGCCAATTCCATGCCGGGAAAGCTAAGCTGGTGTAAGAGTTCACTGGTTAGGTAACCGTTGGCGTCGAACATAGGCTGCCTGACGGATGTCGTCCGCCGTCTTCGCACCGCCGCCTTCCGCTTTCTATCCGCCTGCCGCCGGAGCTGGGCAGCTGGAGACCGGTTGCGTGAATATGGCTTCTTGGGCGGCTTCTTAGGCTGCTCACCACCGCCAACAGCGGGTGTGTGGCCAAGCAGCACCGCATGCTCGTCAGCGCGAGCAGCAGCCGGAGCTGCTGCTCCTTCATCCGTCGCCACCATGCTGGGTTTGGCTGCAGTTCGATGTACAGACACGCAAAGCGCCTTGATCACTGACTGCATCGTGGGGCAAGACACTTGCATCTTCTGGAAGAGCGGGTGTTCATGGAACCCCTGCACCGTTGACGCTTGCACAACAACCTGCCCCTCCCCATACTGCAGGGGGGTCCCGCGCATTGCTCCGCGCTTGGTGCCTCTGCCGGAGGCAGGTTCCATTTCACATCCCCGAGGGAGGCGCGCTCTTCCGGTGAGAGGTCGGCACTCGGACCGAAGGCGAGCAGAATCTGGCGCGCACCCATGGCCACGTCTGCAAAGTTGACAACCGCGCGCGCACGTGCCTCCGCCGGTTCCAGCGCTTGAAAGTCCTGCAACGTGGCGGCATATCCCCGGTGCCTCTCGTGGACCATTAGCGGTGGCCTTATTCCCCTCTCATTCCGGAAGTCAAAGCACTTGCCGCACATCACGTGCCCCACTTGCGTCAGATCTGTACCCTCGTGAAGGGGGTGTATGCAAGCCTTACAGGCGTGCACCCTTGGCAGGAGATCGTACCCGCCCTTGAACTGGATGGCATCACCGCATGCTATGCACACCATTCGTATAGGCATGCCGTACATCTCCGTGAACCCGTGTGAGGCGATGTGCACAGCGTTGTCTAGGTCGATGACACCCTTCTCCAGGTACGAGAACGCATCGTACACGCAAAGGGACAGGGACCTCTGCCTGATTAATCCTTCCAGCCCAGGCACGGCCTGACCAGGGCACTTTCCCTGGTGTGCGGTGAGCGTGGCCGGCCACACGGTCATCCAACCGGGCCCTCCTCCCACGCGCGCCTGCTGGAAAGGGGAGGCGGTGGGGAAGCCCTGGAAAGCCGCGGGCAGCTGCATGACACCATCCTCGTTCTCCGGCCAGTACTTCGTCTCAACCGTTTCGGGCAAGACCTCAGTGTAACCCTGCTCATCCAGGCACATCAGGGCGGAGTAGGTACGGATTCCAGGCTCACCATACACCCGATCCAGCCCAAGCAGTTCCTCCATGGAATGCGCATGAACGTCCGTGTGCTTGACCTGACTGGGGCTGTCAACGCAACGACCGAGTACAGCAGGCGCCGGCAGGAATACTTTTGTGTCCGGCGTCCTCTCCCCCAAATGGCGATAGATACAGTCTCCCCGCCGCACCATCTCATCTCGCATGTACCACCACACTCTACGAAACACTCGCTGCGGTTGGCCGCCATGCGCGTCACCAGCCTCCCATAGGCAATAGACCTGCGCCCGGCCGTGCGGGGATATCAACGGTGGGGTTTTATACTTCGCCACCGCACTCGAAAACAGTCCACCCACCACGAAGAACGGTAGTAGACTTTTCGAACTCGGATTCAGCGTCTCCTCATATTCATGACGAACCAGTTCCTGGGTGCTAACGGCCAAATCCCACCAGGCACGAAGCCGAACACAGAAATCTTGGAGGTCCTCCACCCCCATCCTCATGAACTCCGGGGTCAGGGGGGGCTCGCCGAAAGCTTCGCGTGCAAGCTTCCAACTTTTGGTGTTGATCGTAATGTTACCGTGCAGCTTTTTTCGGAGCTCGGTAATAGTCAAGCCCGTTTCAATTAATTGCCGGTTACTCCCCCTAGGGAGGGGCTCGTCAGGAGGTAATGCGCGCTGCGCCTTCCGAAGCGTCTCTTCCTCGCTGCTGTATTCCTCAAGTAACCGCAACAATCTACACAGCTCCTTGCTGATCCAATCTATCCATTTCAGGATGACCTCTATGTCTGCCAACTGGGCCGTGTAGACGGCGAGCGCCGCTCCTCCTCGGAACTCCTTGATGGCATTCAACTGGTCGTCATCTGCCGAACATCCCGCACTGATGTGGTAATCCAACAGGACGTCTACGTTCGCCGGATACTTTTGGGTGTGCACGGAATGGGCGTCCGCTCCTGGGAACAATCTTAGCCATGGCTTGTCCCCGTACTCCTGCCCCCCCTGGCCCACACAACCCCCCTGTACTGTAAGGTCGCGTATTAGAGGAGCTGTCCTCACACCGCACCGAACATGGGCATAGGTTGCAATACACTTATGTGGCCCAACCCACATGCGCCCACGGTCCACCGCACCGACCCGAAACAGCCTCTTACATCCTACCGGCCACACCCCCTTATTATGGTCGCGTGTCGGAGGAGCTGTCCTCACACCGCACCATACGTATTCAGTGTGCCCTGTACGCGCATCGCACCACCTGAGAGACGACATACGCTCATTCAACAAGACGTTCTAAAATTTATTTCAAAAGTTGCTTACATCTAGGGGGCTGCGCCACGCCCTTCCCTAGCGCACTCGCTACTATCCATGCAGACTGCTTATTTTGGGCATTGGTACTCCGCTTAGATGAGTTCACCGCAGACCACCACTATCTCAGCCACTATCGGGGTTCACAGTTCACATTGTCCCACTGCTGACACGAGGTCGCGAAGCTCGGGTATCTGATGCAAAAAACGGCCCAATATTACCCCGCGTGATCATACGGTCAGCGCAGCGTACGCTCAAATTCTTGAACACATAACCGCCATATTCCCATAGCCCCGCCATATTCCTCCATTCCGACACGGCGATGGCCTTGCATTCGTGTCGGTGTGTCCGCTGCCAGTCTCCGCGCTGACACTCAGGTGAACAGTACACAAGCAAAAGGCACCCTCCGCATTGACGGACGCCTTTCCCAATCAGGACACGGCGACATACGGAACAAGGCTCTTGTCTCTTCGGCAGGGATCTCGGGGGAATCGGTTGACAGTATTCCGCAAAGTGCGCATGGATGTAGATTATTGTTCTCCAACACTCGTGGCCGTGGGAGCACTGGCGCGGAAAACTGGTGGATTCGCTTTGCCCGCGGTTTTGAAAAGATGAAGCGTAGATACCTTCCGCTGCACGTATGCATACCACACGATTGGCATAGTCAGGTCTGCCGTATTTGGGATTTTTTTAGTGGTACGCATCTGCCGAAATATGCACTCCGGCGCGAACTGTGATACATTGTATCCAGTGCATTTTATGAGAGGTTCGATGGGATTCTCAGGACACCATGCCTCCACCATGATATCTCCACGCGCAGGATCCCCTGTCGAGGCATACTTGTCTTGCACATACACGAACGCCATCCACGTCTCGCCCGGCCGGCCAATGGTCACCCAGCTTTTCCTCCACCATCCGCGACGCAACTGACCTTCCACGACAACATTGCCTGATTGGAGCGACTCCACCCGCCATTGGACGACACGGTGGAACATGGATCGCACGGCGGTAACCACCAGCGCCAAGAAAAGGGCACGCGAAGAAAACGGTCGTGGATCATAGCGCAGTTCCGGGCACTTTAGCGAACCGAACATCGCACATGCATCGCTTTCGGGCTCCCATTGCCTTCGTGCAGTTTCCGGCACATCCAGGAGAAACATCTCTGCATTCCCTTGGGGACGTGCACCCTCCAACAGCGAGCCCCATGATGCATCCGGGCCGTACAGGCAATGCCCGTGAAACTTGAACTCAAAGGAGTACGATTCGGCTCCCTCCACATTTTGCCGCATGCGGCGGACATAGCAGAACGCCCGACATCGGTACCGCAAAAATTCAGTCATGTCCACCCAAGAGTCAAGCGTCATGTACGCATTCGCACACGCGGATCGCCGCGGTTCGTGACCCAGACCGGTTAACGTGCCTGCAACCTAAAACACCGCACAATCGATGTTCAATACACTTTAATGCCAAAAGTATTACTCATCTGGAAGTTTTAGGTGCCTCCATAATGTACCGTTAATAATTGGAGCATTAAAACGGACAAGTGGTGCGCGCTCACGTGAGGTCTACAAGTGTACCGGCGGGCACGGGCGGAATCCACTCAACGACAATGCCGTATTTCGCGAGTACAAACAATACACCAATTCCCAAAGAAGCTCATTTTGGCTTTACACATAACAAGTGTATAGAAATTGTATTACATATCTTGTTCTCCCTCACTATTCAAGAGTGTTATTAGCTGTTGCCAATGAGCTGTTGCCTCGTTATTAACACTATCACTATTCCATGTTGTCATAAAAGCTAGATGATCCTCAATGGTCCACCTCCACGGTGCCGGCGGTTTGCGGGCCGTGCACTCCATCCTATGCCCAAACGGCGCCAACCTCCAATGCGCACGCTGACAGACTATGTCGCAATAGCGTACTTGCCGGCATGGGCACCGCCTCCTGGTTCCACGAGGCAGCCTGGTCTTGCACAATGAGCATCGGCCAATCCGAAGTGCGGTGGCACGCCAAGCTGAGAACGCCGCACACTTGGCGTTCACTGCATCCACTTGAACGCCAAGCTCCGCGTAGGTCAAGAGACGGCTGACAGGAAGGAGAGGGGAGTCTTCTGAAATGGAGGGGGCATCTGTAAGGTCTCGGTGAAGCTGCGTCCCAAAAAACGATTGGAAGACGTTGGTGAAGTGTAACCGAGGGTGACCCCACGGACCGTGAACAAGCACAACCTCCCCCCACCAACCATGGCAACCGCTGCCGTCGAGGGGCGTGGCATATACACGAAGTCGCAGCAGGCCCCGTAGGCCGTAGGGATGTCCCAATTGGGGCACAGACCAGCCGCTCCGCGGCCACCCTGCAAACTCGAAAAAGTTGGCGGAGGGGGTCAGCGGACACTCCCCGGCCTTCACGAATATAGCGTGATGAAGATGTTGATCACCAAAGACGTCCAGCAGCAAGCTTTGCGCGTGCAACGCAAAGGAGTCCGCCGAGCTCTCAGGCCATAACCCACCAGCAAGACGGCGTTGCTCCAGCGTCCAGATTTTCAATAGAGACCACCGCTCCAAGCCAACCTGGCTGCAATACGCGTGACGAGGTGTGGATGTTACCTGCAGCAAAAGGCATGGTACGTCGGTTTTCAGAAGTAAAAAAACCAACCATCTCCATCCAACTGGCTGGATCGCTGTGATTTATCGCATGCCAGGAAGGCAGCTTTGCAGCCGCAATGCAGGCATCAGGCGGGAACATATGAACATCATCCAATACCCAATACGAGGACATCGGCGACAAACCTACCTCTTAGGTTAGCATCCAATGGCGCTTATTGGTTTCCCAGACATCACTAACTTGCCATCGGTAGCCGCCTTGGAGGCCACAAAAAGACGGGCAAGGCTAGCGGCGGATGGCCGTTTCGCGGGCTCGCGGTGCACGCAGTCCATAACTGGGTTCCAGATTGCACGGCTGACATAGGTATTGCTCGACCGCTTCCCCAGGATGTCATGCACAGTCGCGCTGGTGGCATCATCATTAACTCTCTTAAGGGCGTCACGTGAATCTCGAATCAAGATGCGCACGAGGATCGGGGCAATCGCCCACATGTCGGTTGCAGGTGTCGGTCCTCCATTACTGTACTCCGGCGCATACACGGATCCAGGCTTGTGATGTGCATCGTCAGGCGTTCCGGAGGTCCATCGGTGCCTTCGGTAGTGGTCTTCAGGCAGCCCTTCCCTATGCTGCCGCCTTGATAGCCCGAAGTCGATGATGACCAAGCTGTCGGGCCTCGTCGGGGAAAGCACCATGTTTGTTGCCCTGACGTCCCCGTGGGAGATACCGGCTTTATGCAGCGCAGCAAAGCCTGTCAAGATTCTGGCGCACAGGTCTCTCTTGAAGGTCATGGTAACAGCCACGGGCGGTTGTGCCAGGAAGGCGTCCAGGGAGATGCTGTGGTCCATGGAAAGTAAGAACGGTGCACATGCGGGACGTTCTCGTTCGCCAAGCTGCCGCAAACCGAAGTGGAGTATGGGCGACACGTACTGCGGAGCTGAATTCGCGGCGAGGGTCGTCATGTATAGTTCCCGAGCAAACTCGGAAAAGCGGGTTGACGCGCTTGGCCAGTGCTTTAGACTGAACTCTTTGTACACCAAAGGAACTGTGCCGTTGAGGGTGCAACCGACTCTGGTTGACGCGAAACCGCCGTCGCACTTTTTCGCCGGACCTAAAGGATTTGAGAACGTGACCATATTGTAGGAGACTTCACCCAAGTTGCAGTTCTGCGCCAGAGTGCGCGCGACATCCGGGCCGTAACGCCAGGCGGTTGTGCGTGGGTCTCGTGAGCTGGGACGACGGTTCACGGACGTGAGTTGGGAGTAGTACTCCGAGCAACCACCCACGAATATGGGAAGCGGTGCTTGTGGAAGGGGTTTCTTCTCCTCGACAGAAGCTTCAAGTGCACTATTTGCCCTTTCCAACTTCACTAGTTTTTTCTTAAGACGCTTGGACTTGTTGTTACGGCTGCGGGTTTTGCGTTTCTTGGTCTTGCAAAAGGTGCAGCAACCGCCCTCCTCTATCAGACCTAGTATTACATTTAATGATGTTACACACATACGACACGCCACAACGCACATGCGCCCACGGTCCGCCGTACCGGCCCGAAACAACCACATAACTCCTACCGGCCACACCCCCTGAATATGGTCGCGTGTCAGAGGAGCTGTCCTCACACCACACCAAATATATCCCGTGTGCCCTACCCACATGCGCCCACGGTCCACCGCACCAACTCGACACAACCACATACATCCTACCGCTCACACCCCCTTGTTATGGTCGCGTGTCAGAGGAGCTGTCCTCACACCGCACCAAATATATTCCGTGTCCCCAACCCACATGCGCCCACGGTCCACCGCACCGACCCAAAACACACACACATACATGCTACCGGCCACACCCCCTTAATATGGTCGCGTGTCAGAGGATTTGTCCTCACACCGCACCATAGATATTCGGTGTGCCCAACCCACATGCGCCCACGGTCCACCGCACCGACCCGAAACAAACACACACTTCTACATCCTACCGGCCACACCCCCTTGTTATGGTCGCGTGTCAGAGGATTTGTCCTCACACCGCACCATAGATATTCGGTGTGCCCAACCCACATGCGCCCACGGTCCACCGCACCGACCCAAAACAAACACACACATCTACATCCTACCGGCCACACCCCCTTGTTATGGTCGCGTGTCAGAGGATTTGTCCTCACACCGCACCATAGATATTCGGTGTGCCCAACCCACATGCGCCCACGGTCCACCGCACCGACCCGAAACAAACACATACATCCTACCGGCCACACCCCCTTGTTATGGTCGCGTGTCAGAGGATTTGTCCTCACACCGCACCATAGATATTCGGTGTGCCCAACCCACATGCGCCCACGGTCCACCGCACCGACCCGAAACAAACACATACATCCTACCGGCCACACCCCCTTAATATGGTCGCGTGCCAGAGGAGCTGTCCTCACACCGCACCATAGATATTCGGTGTGCCCAACCCACATGCGCCCACGGTCCACCGCACCGACCCGAAACAAACACATACATCCTACCGGCCACACCCCCTTAATATGGTCGCGTGCCAGAGGAGCTGTCCTCACACCGCACCATAGATATTCGGTGTGCCCAACCCAAATGCGCCCACGGTCCACCGCACCGACCCAAAACAAACACACCCATCAACATCCTACCGGCCACACCCCCTTGTTATGGTCGCGTGTCGGAGGATTTGTCCTCACACCGCACCATAGATATTCGGTGTGCCCAACCCACATGCGCCCACGGTCCACCGCACCGACCCGAAACAAACGCATACATCCTACCGGCCACACCCCCTTAATATGGTCGCGTGTCAGAGGAGCTGTCCTCACACCGCACCATATATATACGATTTGCCCAACCCACATGCGCCCACGGTCTGCCGCACCCACCCAAAACAAACACATACACCCTACCGGCCACACCCCCTTAATATGGTCGCGTGTCAGAGGAGTTGTCCTCACACCGCACCATACGTATTCAATGTGCCCTACCCATTTACGCCCACGGTCTGCCGCACCAACCCGAAACATCCTCGAAAATTCCAGCTACCACACCCCGTTTCAACCGAGCCACGGGTCCGGGGGCGCGCCTCGAGCCTTGCAAAACAAGGACACGCGCACGCCTCTCCTAACCCACCGGCTGGGATCCTCACCTACCCCGACCGAAAATGCAATGTAGCCACGGGTACAGGGGGCGCGCAGCGAGCCTTGAATCAGGCCACGCGCACGCCGCTCCCGACCCACCGGCACATCATCGGGGAAAAGAAAAACAACCATTTGTCATGTAACCTTACCGGCCGGTCGAAGCAGTACCCTCCCGAGCTGACCACCATGCAGACACCAACACAAGTGGAACACGCTTGTTGTACGCACGTCTCTTTTTAAGCAACCTCTGACGGCGGAACGTGTGACATAAATTAGGTTCAAGATATGCAAACGGTTTCAGGAAACGCAGAAAACTCACCGGCGGTTCTGCAGGCTCTTCAGGCGCGCCGCCTTCTTCACCCGCGGGCTCCTCGTTGACGTCCTCATTGAGGTCCAACGCGGCTGCTGCACCGGCTTGGCCAGCTTGGCCCACAACCTGCACACCCGATAACCCGACTGTGTGGGGGGAAAAAACAAACGCAAAACGTCGGTCTAAGACCATGCTGTTTCACAAAATTTTAACTGAAACTCGCACCGGTGGATCTCCCCCGTTCCCGCCGTTGGAGCGTCCCGCCGCAGCAAGGAGTCTTGCTGCGCGATTGCTACCAGACGTACGTGCGGGAGGAGAAGACGCCATGTTTATTATATATTCAAACTTCAAAATTTCTACTAGGGCGGAAAGGGAAGGTGGTCAAAAAACCTTCTCTTTCGAAAGAACGAATAAGCCCCGCCCGCCGCAGTTTAAACCCTCGCCTGATTTGAAATCGAGTGTTCCAAGTATTTATTATTTTACAGTATATATGTCACATGCGTGGGTATGATGACGATCGCGATTTTGATTGGACTACACCACTGACAGGCTTTCCCCATTCACGACATTCCCTGACATATTTATAGTGCACGCGAGCCTTCGCGAATCAGGTTGCCACAAACTTTTATACCTCGACTGATTCAGTGTGTATAATTACTCATCGTCGACTGCCAGACAAATCTTTGGCCTTTTACAAACCCAGCCTCTTCGAGTCATATCTCCTAGCATCGCGCCAGTCATTCTGGGGCTCTCGCGTGAACCCTGGGGCATCCTGAAGCGGGCTTGGTGACATTCCTATGTCATCGGGTGTATAATTCTACCGATTTATACCGACTTAAGCAAACTTAAGCAAACTTAAGCAAACTTAAGAAAACTTAAGCAAACTTAAGCAAACTTAAGCAAAAACCTTGTTCTAGTGCTTGTTCAGCAGCGCTCGTTGCTCCTGTTCGGGTACTCTCCATTCTTAAGTAACAGTACTCTTTTAAAAGTAAACTACCTGTTCTGCATACATTGCAACAGAACTGCTTTCTGTCACCCGCGTGATTCAAGAAAAAAGTAAAACTACTTACCAGCCATTTTCTTTCTCGACCTTCTGCTACTTAAATTAAATAAACAAAAAAATAAACTGTTACAGTTTAACTGTTTTTTGAAAACTTCAACTTCAAGAACCTAACTTGGTTTCTTGGCTACGTTACCTCTCTCTTACCAGCTATGGTGCGCGTGGCCACTAAAATCGGCTACCTTTCGGCTCCCTACTGGTTTAGCCGAGACAGGTATGATACGATCTGTATGTGACGCATCCCACCTATCTACTGAACGATGATGTATACCCCTGCCTGCGTTCATACCTGGCCGCCATTCGCCAGTCGCTCCACTCCTGTCAATTCTACCTTGGCCACAGACCAGAGAATTGCACATCTACCATTCAGGATCCTCGTTTACCACGGTTTACCAGCTCCGTCTCTATATTTATACTACATTGCGAAGTTTTATATCCATTTACCATTAGGCCACGACCATTTACCATTCCAGATCCTCGTTTACCACGCTCCGTTCTGAAATTACCAGGCTTTTACCATGCTTCAACCTATGTTACCGCAAATTACCAATGATTTACCGTCAGTTATTTTTTTTATAAATATTTTAACGTTTACCACCTGATTACCACCCCACATAGGGGCTTACCGCCGTTTACCACCAGTTTACCACATTTTAACACCAGTTTACCACATTCTACCACGATTCCTTCTCAGTGTGTTTGTTGCCTTGACTGCCCTCTTCTTGGCTAACTGCTTCTTCCGCCTCCGTTGCCGCCTGCTGCTGCCGCTGCTGCTACCTCTGCCTCTACGCCTGCTGCTGCCGCGGCTGCCTCGCTCCGGGGAAACTGTAGAATCGCTGGAGTCACTGGGCCCACTGCTGTCGCTGCTGGGAGGGAAACGAGGAATTGGTGAGAAGCCCGGGGGATATGCCAATCCGCATCTGGGTATTTCTTCCCACCGCGGCACGGATGGTTGCCTCTGGGCCTCTGCTGGAGCCGCTGAGAGTGCTGTGAAGCGATCCGAGAGAGCTGAGAAGGTGTTGCGGGTGGGGGTCGCTCCTCTTTCCTTAACACGTGCTCTGCCAAAGTTCACTCCTGCGAAGAGTTTCCTTGGCAGCCCTTCCTGGTGTAGCAAGGTCCCGTGTTTAAGGGCACGCCTGTATTCCCTTTCTGTCACTCCGGCCTGTAGCACAGCCAACTCCTGCGGGGAGGCCGGATGCCAAATGATCTTCCCGCTCCGGGTGCGTGGTTCATTATAGAACCATTGCGTGAGGGTCTTCTTTTCCTCAGCTAAGTGGCGGAGGCTAAATGGCGTCGGGGACTGCCCGTTTTTGCGTCCCTATGCTTACCATACATTCATGGCCTTGCACCAGCACCGTCAATTTAAGACGTGTATCACGGATTTGCCGTTGGGGCATACGGCGTGGTGTTTCGACTTCTCCGAGAACCATTCGTTGAACATCCCGAGGGAAGTTCAGAGTTTGCACTGGGTGGTGAAGCAGGCTACTGTGTTGGTGTGTGTATTATGGCGGCACGCGTGCAAGGAAGTCGATGGGGTAGAGTCCACGGCGGAGAACCCGGTTGTGATAAAGGACTATGTGTACTTTATCAGTGATGACCGCAAGCATGATCACAGATTCATTCAGTACATGCGAGAGGTGATCATCAAGGAGTACTTTGAGAAAAGGGGGATTCCGAAGCCAATATTTATTCACGAATGGGCGGATGGTTGTGCGGGGCAGAACAAGTGCGCGGCGGGATTCGCGGACGTGGGAAACAGCAAAATGGAATGGTCGCTGGGGATTCCTTGTCAGCGGAACTTCTTTGAGACGGCGCATGCTAAAGGGGAGCAGGACGGAGCGGGGGCACACGTGAAGCATGCAGCGGCGGTGGCGGTAATTTCGGAGGGTGACAAATGGTATGGGAAGATCTTGTGTGCGGCCGATCTCTATGCTTTTTGTGTGGAGAGGTTGCGCACACGCGCGGACACCAGCTACACGAAGTCGAGGGCCGCATTCAATCAACGATTCTTTTATCTAGTTCCCGAGGACGCGACGAAAGAGGTGGCGGGAGGTTTGTCGGCGGTTGATCACACGGCGCGCATCGCATACAAATCTTTGGAGCGCACTTTGCAACTGCATTCGGTGCGATCGGGCGTGGAGGGGAAGTTGCTGGTGCGCGACAGGACATGCTATTGCGTGTCATGCTATGCGGAATGTGTGTCGTCCATGCCGACGTCCGAGAACTGTTTGGAGAGCTCGCATGTGGATTTGTGGAGGGAGGTGGAATTGACGCCCGCAACGGGTGCGGACGCGGCAAGGGTGCGGGAGTTGGTGGAGGAGTATGCGAGTGATGTGAGTGTAGCGGTGCGGCGCGGATGCATCATCGCGGTCCACCGAGACCCGGCGGACCGCACACACGCCTACTACTTGGTGAAGGCGTTATCCGCCGTGACGGAGGTTGGACCTAGGGGGCGCCGAGATGACTATGGGCAATATTTTGCCCCGGGAGAATTTGTGGTTTCGGGGAGGTACTTTGAATGGGAAGATGCCGATGTGAGAGATGACTACATACTAGACACAAGTAAAAAGTGCTTGATCTCTTGTGAAGCCGTGCGTGCAACTGATGTGCGCCTAGTTAAAAGAGGGGATGTGTACAAGATGCCTGCTGCCGAGCATGAGCGCGTGTTATCACTGTTGTAATTTTTGCATTCAAATATATAGTATGGGATTTGGCATTCACAATGCAATAATGATAACATTTTTTGCATATTTATGCTCAAGCATTTGAACAAACTTGGGGCATCACAATTTTGATGTGACGCGCATGCATGCCAAGTGCAAAACATGATTTCCTGCGGTTTGCAGTGCCCAAAATGGCCCCGCACGACTACTCCAAAGCCCTAAATGTCAAAAATAACATTTTTGAGTTTGTCTAAACCTTCTCCAAACTTCTCCAAAAATATCAAGCCGTATAACAACATTTACCGAAATTATGCACTTTCTAGCGGACCCCGCATACGTGAAACCCCTGCTCTCACCGCCAATATTTCACCCGCCAGCAACCCTAAAACCCTAAAATCTTGGCTATGCAACTTTCAAGTGCCTTCAACTAACTTGGTGCACCTCCCCAAACTCGGCGGTGACCTTTTATCAACACATTCATGCGACGCGCATGCATGCCAAGTGCAAAACACGATTTCCTGCGGTTTGCAGTGCCCAAAATGGCCCCGCACGACTACTCCAAAACCCTAAATGTCAAAATTTTATATTTTTGAGTTTGTCTAAACCTTCTCCAAACTTCTCCAAACTTCTCCAAAAATATCAAGCCGTATAACAACATTTTCCGAAATTATGCACTTTATAGCGGACCCCGCATACGCGAAACCCCTGCTCTCACAGCCAATATTTCACCCGCCAGCAACCCTAAAACCCTGAAATCTTGGCTATGCAACTTTCAAGTGCCTTCAACTAACTTGGTGCACCTCCCCAAACTCGGCGGTGACCTTTTATCAACACATTCATGCGACGCGCATGCATGCCAAGTGCAAAACACGATTTCCTGCGGTTTGCAGTGACCAAAATGGCCCCGCACGACTACTCCTAAACCCTAAATGTCAAAATTTTATATTTTTGAGTTTGTCCAAACCTTCTCCAAACTTCTCCAAAAATATCAAGCCGTATAATAACATTTTCCGAAATTATGCACTTAAGTATGTAACCCCCGTCCACCCACGCGTGCCACATGCCTGTTTCTGCTGTCGCCATACCGAAATGAGAGAAATTGGCTGTCAACTGTGAAAGGGGTGTGTGTGAAAGAACTTTGAAAAAGTGATGTAACTTTAGCAGAATATTAAAAGTCATTTCTGGCGGCTGAAAATGACATGTCAAATATCGATGACAATTTTTGTCAAAAATGACATTTGCTGTCGCTTCCTGATTCGGTCTGTTCAGATCAAGGATATGATTTTAAGATATCCTGGTGTCATTTGCGCTGAAATCGAGGATCGATCGATTCAGTAAGATATAAATTCTCGGTTGACTCGCAAGTCCATATCATTTTCAGAACGTAAAAAACGGCTTCATAAGCTAATGACGGCTAATTTTGACGAAAATATGTTTTCTATTCCTTTCGATGAAGGTTGCGAGATTATCTGCAAACCGTGCCCGAGAATAGTTATTGAAGATTCTATGGAAATAGGGGCTGACTTTTTCAATCATGAGCCAATTCCAAGCACGGCCCCGAGCGCAAATACGCAATTGGTCCTTTGGAACGCGCCTTTGACGTGTAGATCGGAAGTTAGCTCTAATTCTTCACGCGTTTCCGGGTCACGCGCTTTGCGCGAAATTGACTTACAAGAGATAAAAAGCAGACTTGATACAGAATTTTCGGAGACAAGTTTGGACTTGAGGAATGAAGACCCTCTTGTTTGTTTAAATGGTGAAGTAAACAAGCAGATTGTCGTGCGCAAACCGTACGAATCCGACATACCTGTACGCAAGAAACAATATACAGGCGTAATTAGTATTAAGCAGCGACGTTTGCAGGCTGACAGTATATCAATGGCAGAAACCATTAAGTGCAATTGCAAGTCGCACTGCTGTCTATCTTTCTCATCCGCAGATATTCAGTCTTTTCGCGAAAATATTTTCAGCATGTCGCAAAAAGATAGGAAGGAATACTTCGTGAAGGACTTGCTAAAAAACAGCTTTCGATCTGAGGACAAGTTCGACTTCAAATACTTTTTGGCCAAGAAGCAGGTATGTTTATTTTTGAACTCGTTCATTAGCTAATGAACGGCCTTTGGCCAAAGCGCGACTCACAATCAGACACTTTGGCTGCGGGAACCGTTCATTAGCTAATGAACGGCCTCTGGCCAAAGCGCGACTCACAATTAGACACTTTGGCTGCGGGAACCGTTCATTAGCTAATGAACGGCCTCTGGCCAAAGCGCGACTCACAATCAGACACTTTGGCTGCGGGAACCGTTCATTAGCTAATGAACGGCCTCTGGCCAAAGCGCGACTCACAATCAGACACTTTGGCTGCGGGAACCGTTCATTAGCTAATGAACGGCCTCTGGCCAAAGCGCGACTCACAATCAGACACTTTGGCTGCGGGAACCGTTCATTAGCTAATGAACGGCCTTTGGCCAAAGCGCGACTCACAATTAGACACTTTGGCTGCGGGAACCGTTCATTAGCTAATGAACGGCCTCTGGCCAAAGCGCGACTCACAATTAGACACTTGGCTGCGGGAACCGTTCATTAGCTAATGAACGGGGAAAAAAGGTTATCGAGGAATAGAAACGTGTAAAATGGGGAATAGAAATTTCGATCTGTTTTTGGGGAATAGATTATATGTCACATGTAACCATGCTTAATTCAATCGAGCGCCAAAAAAGAAATACAAGCAGTTTGACTAGCACACTCCCCAACACTTCACAGCCATGGAGGACCAGGAGGAGAAAAATGTAGCATGAAGCATAATTTTTTCCACCATTCGATTCTAAAGCGTTTGTATTCATTAGGCGAATACCTTTCGTTTGAACTATCGATTGGCCCCATCCGCAACCGCATCAGCTTAGCCTTCGCGACTGCACGCTAAGTTGGTGCGGTGTGAGATGGTTTCAACCACTTGCGGCTTTGCATAATAGGGGTTTTCGTGAGAATCTTCTCACGAAACTTGGCAGTGATATCGTTCATATCAATATCAGTGCACCCTCAAGAGCATATGGCAAGCCGTTGAGTATATTAAAGACGGCCGCGTGCTGGCATGATGCCTTTTGGGTTTGAAACCCAAACCCAAGCATGCCAAACATCGAAGGGCTTCCCGTGAGTTCCAGCGCACGTAACTTTGCAAAATATATTGATAAGATGCATATATTTCACTTTTCTGAAGTGCAAGGTTTGCGATAGCTTGTGCGCGAAGTTAACATATCATTTCTTTGACCCAGATTTATGAGTTTGTATATCACGCTAAAATCTGTGTCAAAGAAATAGTAATCCCATTTTGTGCACAGACTTTCTTAGACCTTGTGCTTCGAATATATCAAAGATAAATATCTTGGCATTATTTCTACGCAGTTACGTGCGCTAGAACGCACGGGAAGCCCTTCGCTGTTTAGCATGTATTGGGTTTGGAAACATTCGAACCCAAGCCCAATAGATCTGCCAAAGAAATAAATTGATGGTTTTGCCAACAAGTTATCTCAAACCTTGTGCTTCTGAGAACTGAAAGATATGTGTCTTGTAAATATTTGTGCATAGTTTCGCGCGCTACAGTAATCACTCACATTTAAGGAAACTCGACGTTAAGGAAATAGCCAGCGTTTCGTGGGGGTACCCAACTCGATGAGAAAAGCTGGCTGGATTTTCCGACTTATGAGATGGCCTGAAATAAGGAAAATGACCGCTGGCTGCCTAGCTGGAGAGGCATTTCTTAAACTAAGAAAACTTTGCCGGGAAATTGACAAATATGGTATATTTGATGGGTTTTCATGATTTTTTGCACAAAACTTGTCTTAAAGGTTCAAGTTCCTGATAGTCTGTTTTCAGATATAATATCGTCATCAAAATCTTGCTTTAATTCTTTAAGCTGCGCACGGCTCTCAGGGTCCATTTTCTCGGAAAATGAACACCTTAAGAGAACGGGCTGGCTAAAGAAGGTGTCCACGTGGATGGTTATAGAATTCGCTGGCTGGCTCACGAGATCGCGGTCCACTATCCATAGCGTTCTCTTATGACAGACAGCGGGGGGGGTACTAACTCGATGAAAAATTTGGCCGACTGGATTTCTGTTTCTTACGAGGTGGGTGATTCTTTGTATAACGCACGGAATTGCTTTTCGTTTGGCATGTATTGGGTTTGGGTAAACTCGAACACAAACCCAATAAATCTCCAAAGAAATAAATTGATGGCTTCGTGCACAAGGCTTTTGAGGCCTTGGGCCTTTGGCAACTAAAAGATATATATCTTAGTAATACTTTTGCAAAGTTACGGGCGCTGGAACTCACGGGAAGCCCTTTGCTGTTTGGCATGTTTGGGTTTGGGTTTGCATGTACCCAAACCCATGATGTGTAGGACGCGTTTTGCGCATAGCTGACATCAGAGGTTGTGCGTTTGAGGGTGCACCAATATTGCTGTTAGCAATATTGGTGCCAAGTATCGTGCGCTAGAACGCACGAGAACCCCTCCGCTGTTTGAGTTTTGATGCAATGTGCATGAAAGTTATAAGGGCCTCTCAGCTTAGCTCGCAGTCGCGACTGCAAACTGAGCTGATGCGGCCACGGCTCAGTCAAGAGCTAAAAAAACTCCTACCTAAGAGTCTAAATGATATATCTTTGTGCATTACGAACGTTGGAAAATGTTTTCCCAATCCAATTTACTCGCAAACAGTGTGGGCAATCATACGTGCAGTGAAATATTCACGGCCGTGAATTCCAGATTCGGGAGGGCGTAAACCGTACGTTTAGGGCTCTACAGTATGTGAGAACTGAAGTCGGCTTGGTTGCAAAGACCTGTCTGGTATTTTCTCTAAGTATTTTCAGACGTTCCCAAAGTGACCAAAAACCGAACGATCGGCGATCGAACGGTTTTTGGTCACTTTGGGAGTGAGATCGTGAGTTTAGGCTTGGTGACAACACGCGAAACAACACTGAGTATTTTCAGACGCGTTCCCAAAGTGACCAAAAACCGAACGATTGGCGATCGAACGGTTTTTGGTCACTTCGGGAGTAAGATCGCGAGTTTAGGCTTGGTGACAACACTGAGTATTTTCAGACGCGTTCCCAAAGTGACCAAAAACCGTTCGATCGGCGATCGAACGGTTTTTGGTCACTTTGGGAGTGAGATCGTGAGTTTCTAAGGCTTGGTGACAACACGCGAGACAACACTCAGTGTTTAAGTATTACCAGTGTTTAAGTATTGCCGTCTGAAAATACTTGGAGAAAATACTCACTGTTTGATTTGTTAAATATGCAATTTTAACTAAAGGCGGAAGGCTTTCTCTCCGGGAGTGTGCCCCTGTCCAGCGAAATAAAGATCTCTAAGATTGTATACTAATCTGAGTAATCTTTTGCTTCAAAATATTATCACATATTCCTACTTAGTATGATGTGGGTACCCGTTTCGCAAAGAAGATGAAACCCCATAGCGCAACTATTGCGGGTTTCAAATTCCTTAAATTCCACCCGCTTCCGCCAAATGAACGCGTCATCCCACAACGAGATGTGTGGTTGACCGTTCAGTTTGTGCATTTTGTTTAGGGAAAACAACGCATACGAAATACTATTTTTGCTAACGCTTCCCTCATCCGTTGCCCAGGCTCTCTTGCAAACGAGCGCGCGAATGAGGGAAGAAACGCCTAGCGGAAACGTGGACGCGGTTGACATCCGCGTTTCCGCTAGAGGTGAAATTGCACTGCCAAACGGTCAGTATGTGTTTATTATGCTTATATGATATGCGTGATATGTTCATGCTGTGCAGGATGCGTCCCTGTTGGGCGTGAGTCGAGTTGGCTGGCTCGAATCACGCCCATTACCCCCCTCTCAAGACCCGTCCAGCATCCTAGATTCCGAACGGATCTTGCTTCCAACCCTTTCTAATTTAAGCAGAATTGCCTGCACACTCGGTATCGTGGTCAGGAACTCGCGTAGCATTACGTATCTCGTTCGATGAAAGCCACGTACGGTACCTGGTTCACTGAAAGCCCCGTATCTGGTTCAACGAAAGCCACGTATCTGGTTCAACGAAAGCCCTGTATCTAGTTCAATGAAAGCCCCGTATCTGGTTCAATGAAAGCCCCGTAATCTTGCTTGCGCAAAAAAATTTGTTCCTAACACTTATTATATATGTAGTCAACTGTACAAGGGAACCGTGGAAAGCAAGGGCAACGCACCTTTCATTTTTGATGGAGAATCTTTTACCCTGTCCTTTTTCTTGAATAGAGGACAATAAAATGCATACCATCAGTGTGTTCAACAGTACATCGATACCCGCCGTTGTCGCAAGAAAGGCACACCCTAGTGTACTTTTTCGGAGGCTTCCTCATGTTTGCAATAACCAAGTGAACCGAGGTGGGGTGGGGGGAAAAAATTCAAACGGTGATATTAGACGCATATGCATGTGTCACAAACCTATTCCCCAAAAACAGATCGAAATTTCTATTCCCCATTTTGCACTTTTCTATTCCTAAATCATTATGCTACCAATGAACGGCCTCTGGCCAAAGCGCGACTCACAATTAGACACTTTGGCTGCGGGAACCGTTCATTAGCTAATGAACGGCCTCTGGCCAAAGCGCGACTCACAATCAGACACTTTGGCTGCGGGAACCGTTCATTAGCTAATGAACGGCCTCTGGGCAAAGCGAAATTTTTCTTGGACCTTGTGATAGATTGTGTAATGTCATCACAGGAATGTGGAATATTGTATCATAAATTTCTAAATAAATTTCATAAAGTACATTCGCGACGCGTTGGTCGAGTTGGTACGGCGCTAGGCTATGAACCTCGCACTCGTGGGTTCGATTCCCACTAAGGGTGTAGGTTGCGCAGATTTAAGGCGTGGTTTGGAGAGTGCTGACGAGCACGCGACGGCCGTCCCGCCTGCAGACGTGCAGTGCTGGGGGTGTCTCCCAAGCGTCTTAGATCCAGCCAACCTATAAAAACCCTTATGCGTTTCCTTGGATAATTTGTTAATTACTTTTGAGTGACGGTGTCTTTTGTTTTGTAACAGGTGTGCTTTAAGTTCTACTATATGGCTTACGGCATCAGCTACGGGTATCTTCACGACTGTCGGACACGCGTGCTCGAGGGCCGACACACGTTTGTTCATGGATTGACGTACGAGGAGAACAACCACAAGATTTCCTTGAAACGCGAGTCGGTCGTCGCATGGATCAAGAAATACGCCGACGAATACGGACAACCCCAACCTGACAAAGCCGAGATTCACCTTTCGGATGGTTTGACCATCGAAGAGCTGTGGGACGAGTACATCGAGGGCTTGCGTGAGAATGAGGAGAGCAAAAAGATCTCTCTCAGTTACTTCTACAAAGTATTTGACGAAGATTGAAGCTCTTGGCTCAAGATTCCATCGGTGAACCGATTTTCTCAGTGCGATGTTTGCGCGTCCTTCAAGTTATTGAAGGAAGGCTTAACCAAATCTCGAAAAGGTAAATATTCTTGAATAGCTTTGTGATGTGTTTATATGCTTATGTAATTTGTTCACTGACCCGAATTTGTGTACCTTGTACAGCGCAATACAACGGGCCTCTCAACAAACATCTGGCAATCGCACGAGCGGAGCGCCAGAAGTTCTACAAACATGGTCGTAAAGCGAATATGACCAAGAGCATTGCCATGAACAAAACTTGGCATAAGTATGCCTCGGTGATCATCGATGGCATGACGCAGTGGACCACCCGACTGCCACACTTTCGACGTATCCCTAAACATCTGGACTCTAAGGACTTCCTTGACGTGCACAACATGGGGAGCATGATCGAGAACGTGGGCCGCTTCATGGATTTCAACTACGCCAACTTCAAGGACGATGCGAACTTCCTTGTCAACGTTTTGCACCGGGATATCCTCCGCATTCAAGAGCATCGACGCAACGGGGACGGGGAAAATTCATACCCGATGCCGGAAGTATTGTATGTACAGCTTGACAATGTGAGCACCAACAAGAGCAAGTTGATGTTGGCATACGCAGCTTGGCTGGTTCACACGGACGTCTTTCGCAAGGTGAAACTCAACTTTCTGTTGGTGGGACATACGCACGAGAACATTGACCAGATGTTTTCACGCTTCTCCGTGCGTCTACGACGCAAGCAAGCTTGGACGCTCGACGAGATGATAGAGGTCGCACAAGAATGCTTTACGGATGGTGTAACGTGCGAGCACACCGAGAAGATCTTCGACTTCACCTCTTGGTTTGATGGTCACGTCTTCGATTGCCACAATATTTTGGCACAGCAGGCTTTCAAGTTCAAGAAGAACGAGCACGGCGAAGTGGGCATGCAGTACAAACAGTATTCCATTTCACCAAAATGGTTACCCGAGACTCCATTGCCAAAGCTTGTTTCTACACCCCCTGTCGCGGGGCCTGGATACATCAAGCCGATTCCTTTTACCGAAGAAGGCATCGAAAAGCTTGAGCATACCTTACAGGCGTTGAAGGACATTTTGGGCACAAAGCTCACGGAGGTGCACGAAAAGTTTTGGCGCGAGGATGTCATCGAGAAACAGCGCCACCTAACTGCTGGTGGAGAATGCCAAGCGCCCGCGATACCCTTCCAGCATCCCGAGAAAATCGCCATCGAGCGCAATGCCACCTTGGTTCGACTGATAGAGGCGCCCGCGTTGGCGATAGAAGCTGCCGGGGCTGCCGCCGTCCCCGCTATACCGGTGCGCATCCAACGCCGAATTGATCGAGCGCCGATAGAAGTGTACAACGGTAAACGGAAACACCAAGGTCGAGCCCAAAAGCGAGCAGAGCAGTACGTGGACAACGCCCAGTGGGAGGTCACCTACGGCCAGATGACAGTCGGCAGCTTTGCAGTGGCTCTCGCGGTGGAATCTGAAAACGACAAGTTCGCTTTCCGCGTACAACTGAAGCGAAGCGAATGGTCGGATCCGTTGTACTTGGTGAAGGTGGAGGCGCGCTATCCGTCAACTCAACAGCTGCTATATCGCTATTTCCAACCCAAAAAGCACACCGACACCAAGAAGAAGCACCTCGGCAAGCAGCTTGCGAGTCACGCAGGAGCTTTCGCAGCGCCACCGGGGCACCGACCGTCTACCGAGACTTTCGATAAGAATGAAATAGTGCTGGCATGGAATGTGGATGCGAAAGACCCCGAACGGAGTATACCGAACGAGCAATACGCGCAGATAGTCGTCGCTTTGCTTGCACAACAATCCAAACGCACGCGCAAGGACCTAGGTGACTTGAATGAATCGGATGATTCCGATGAAGACGAAGCTTTTGACAATTGCGTAGCGGTAGCGGTAGCACCTGAAGTGGACGCGTAAAGCAAGACGGAAAAAAAACATGTAAATAATATGTGTATAACGTGTATATAGATTCTGAGTCAAAAGTTCTTTGTGTTTTCACTCCTCCTAGATTTCGAAAAAGTGCATTTGACCTCAATTTTGTACCATAAAAACCATTAAATCTAATGCACAACCTGCACTTGCATGTTCTTGACTGTTAAAATGCGGCTTTTTAATCCTATCATGAGGTAAATAAGGCAATATCATTTTCACATGAGAATATCATTTTCATCGAATAGTGTGTTTCATCGCGGCTGATGATGACACACTTGGCCCTTCATCACCTCAAGTCAAACGCGTGAGTGCATTTCTTCGAAGTGTAGCGAGGATATCTCAGAGTCAGATCACAGTGCGGAAAGTTTCGCAAGTTGCCTAGCTCAGGCTAAGATAAAGCACTTTGACTCTGCCACATTACCACTTTCCTCAGAATCAAAGAATTCTTGCCCCATTACAGTATGGGGACAACCTACCCATGGCAACAATCTTCATTTTCGTGCCTGGTGCGTAATAGCAATGAATGACTTCGCCCGCTGAGATGCCATTAAGGTATAGCATACGGTCGCTGCCCAAGGATCACGGTGAACCTACGACCACTAGGAGGGTGACAATATCCTCCCTGACTTCTTGCACGGCGGTGTCTTGAAGCTCTTCCGGAGAATCCGCTACCGCAGCACGTGCATCGATTCCAGTAATGTCCCTACGTCGAAAACACATGGCACCTAGAGGGGGGGTAAAATGACCATCTAGGAATTTCCCCAACGGCTAGTTTTTCGTTGACTTTTGCCTTTGACCGTAATTTACACACGATTTAACCACTTTACGAAAATTCTGTAACATGCAAAGCTTAAAGCTTCGACTGGTTAAACACTTACATGAAATGATGAGAAGAAAATGCCGATGTATTGACGGATTTTGCTAATTTTAGTTTTGAGTGGCCAACGGCTATATTTTTCACACAATCGCAAATATATGCAGTCAGAAGCCGCACATGAAAATTCTACAACATGCAAAAGTTGCAACACAGTCATCCCCATATGAAATCGGATTCAAACAATGCATTTTGATTCATATAAATGGCATTATGCGACGATATATCCTAGATGGTCATTTGCCCCTCCCACAGGTGCCATGTGAACGCGTTCTGCGTCCTAAGGGGACTGCTAAGCCTTCATTAGGCTCTCGAGCAATCTCCACAACCTCGGCACTGTTAACAGACTATTGGGAATACATGAATCTCGATCATCGTCTAAAAGCCTTCATTTTGACACAATTTTCGTCGTCTAAAATTATTGCCACGTCATCTGAAATGTGTCACGTAAGCGACACGTAAGCGACACGTAAGTCGTCCTGCAAGTTTTATTACAAAATCTTACTCAAATTATTTATTTGTGCATGATGCTTTCGTACTCGGCGAGTCCCGGTAGATTTTTCTGTTGCATTTTTGCTCATATGCATGCATATCATGTACAAGCATGCAAATATGGCTACATCCATGTGCAGTTTTGGACGGAATGCAAGGTACACGTTTATGGATGTGCATATTCAGATGCTTCAATTCCCAGAAAACAAGTTGCAACTGAGATGGGCACTAGCATATGAAAACAAGTTTGCTCCCAATCGACCCACCTCCTACCCACGCTCAAAGAAGAATGCCTAGTCCACACTCTCGCACGGTAGTTGACAAAAAGCGCATACTACGTCAGCTTGTTCTCCCGTTCATTCGGGCCAGGTACAACAGGCGAGTGCAAGAGAGAATGCTGGTACAAGAGGGATTGCCACTTGACAGATCTTCTCTGATTTCCGACCAACTTGAACAACTTCATCGTCAAACCGAGGAACAATATTACCGTGATATTGTTTTTTACCTACGAAATGACGGACGTGACGGAGGGTGCCTTAGTTAGTGATTATAGTAACGCTATAATATGTTGTACGACCATTGGTGGCTACTATCCCACGGTCCTTGTGGGAGGACCATAATCGATTACGGTCCTCCCACAAGGACCAATGTTGCAAGAATTTAATTGGGCATTGGTTCGGATCTAGAAGGCGCGAACAATGATTTTTAGTATCGATATGACATATATTAATTACTTCGATGCTTGGTCCGGCCTGGATCCACCCAATATATCCATGGCGTTCGCATTTGCGACAAGCACCCTCAACTTTTTCAGATTGCATTTTTGTGAAAATTCAAAAAGGCACAAAAAGATACGATATCTTCAATAATTTTTTGGGAATAGTATGCGCAGGCTACACCTGCGTCTATGCGATCATATCGATCTTATACACATGTCCCCATCATATTTGGGTCATACGTCATGTTGGAGTGCATATATTGGCCATCTCTAATGCTTATTAACAACCGTACACCTTTTTAGTCGGTTTTTTTAGCCGGAATGGGATAATCGGTGCAAACATGACCCATTATCCACGATGCCCGCTAGAGTGCATTCACAGTGTGGTAGGAGCGTATGGTGCTTAAACTTTTGAAGTATATCCATAAAATGATTTTTTGAAAGCTTAACATAAGCCATATGGGCAAGTATGTGAGCGATGTGCACTCGTTAGCTTGACGCGAAGTGAAAATTAGAAGTGCAAAAATCACAAAATCCTTATTTCACTCGGGAGTGATCACCCGCCACGGTAAACGAGAGCTCAGATGGCGACTAGAGTGTGGACTATCCAACTAAGTTTTCATATTTGGTCATAAAATCAAGGTGTGCGACCATGAGCGGCCAACACCACGCACCATGCAACCGCTAGGACGCTTAAAGACTATGGTCCTTGTGGGAGGACCATCTTTTTTTCGACGATTTCGATAAAAACATATCAAAAGCGCACCCTTTAAGCACGCCCCTCTAGCACACGCGTGGACGATCCTGTAGGGGAAATTATTCAATTGATTCATAAATATGATGCCAAAAGCACGCGTATACGCCTCAAAGATCCATGTGGCACTCATAATAGTCATCGCGCGTTGGTCCTTGTGGGAGGACCATGAATTTGGATAGTAGCCATTGGTTGCTGACTTTTGGCTTTTGCGACATATATATATTGTAGCACTACTAACGCTAGCAAACATTCTACTTGTAATTAAACGAATAGATAGCGTTCATGCAACAATACCCGTGTGATGATAGTTGTATCGGCCGCGTTTTTTGACGCGGGGCTTGTGTTTATGAACACACCAAATCCAAAAAGATATCTCTCTCCATTGATTGCTCGATGATCACTCAAACCACAATATCAAACAGCATAATGAAGGCATACCGTACCGCATAAACGCATATCGCAGCCTGCGTGCCTGCCACGTGTCTGCATTACGCTGCGCGTTATGATGACGTGGCAGGTCACCCGTCGTCTATAAACCGAGAATAGTAGCAGAAAAACACCGTCTAAAAACATGCATAATGGTTCACGTATCCCCAATAGTCTGCTTGTTGGAATCATTCTCAGTCGCACTCGCGCTCTCCTCACTGCCATCTACTCACTCCGAAATGGATTCCCCACGCGTAGAGGTAGCGGGTCCTTTTTGTCGTATGAGGGGGGTTTTATGTCGCAGACTGTTTTGTCGCAACTATGACAACGGAAAAATGAGTCGTGGGTGCATTTCGTCGCAGATGCGACAATAAAAGACCCGAGGGGACATTTTGTCGCAAAAACTTATCCAAAAAAAATAATATGAAAAAATATTCAAGATTTTACGAAATATACAAAACACAGTCAGCCCATTAGGGTGGGTCTAACATACGCCAACTCCGTGCACGAAACTCAACGTATTGAAGCTAGTCGAACCTAAAGGAAAATAACGAAAATAATGAATCGACCGGATATACGACATCTAACATATGCAAACAGTACGAAAGCATTCAACGATTATCACAATTCAAACATCAAAGTTCGGTTAAAATATCATTACATTTATGTTTCAGTGAACATCTAATCAACAGGAGACAATCTACCGAAACGATTACTCTAACATGTCCAATAGTTACCCGGTCTTTTTTGTCGCATGAATGGTCATTTTTTGTCGCGCTGTCGCAAGAAAATGGTTTGGTCGCAGGTCAAAAAAGGGAATGTTCCGATGAGGGGGAAAAAAAAAACATGAACGGGGCTTTTCCGCTTAAACGGGCAAAGAACGATTTCACAAAAAAAAAGGTGGAGGAGGGACGAAACGACATCGTCATCATCGGAACACTGTGAAGACTGACCAAAACAATTTGACATTAAAACATTTTATCTTCAGCGTTGTCGCACGCCTTTGGAAGACACAACATTCTCCATCGACTACTTTTTGACCGCCCGATCAAATCGTCGACCGAACGATCGGACCATCGGATGAGGGTTCCCTTGAAGACAGCATCTTCAAGTTGTCGCAGGTATCTTGAATATGCATACATGCCCAAATTGAAACACAATAGTGTATTCGAGATCCCTGCAACAACTTGAAGATGCCCTTCTTCAAGAATCTGTTCTCCGACGGTCCGCTCGTTGGGTCGACGATTTGATCGGGCGGTCGAAATATAGTCGATGGGGAAATGTGTATCTTCCAAAGGCGTGCGACAACGCTGAAGATCAAAAAATTCATGTGGACAAATTTTGGGTAGTCTTCACAGTGTTCCGATGACGATGTCGTTTCGTCCCTCCACCTCTTCTGGGGAAACCGTTATTTGCCTCTTTAAGGGAAAAAGCCCCGTTCGGAGTACATGGAGTTCGTGGTTTTTTCCCCAGAAGATTCCCTTTTTTGACCTGCGAGAAAAATATTTTCTTGCGACAGCGACAGAAATTACCATGCATGCGACAAAAAAAACCGGGTACCCCACGCAGATGCTCAGACAAGTTTTCCCCCTCCTGAACATTCTCGATATCGCGTGTCGCCTCACGAACTGGCACATTCATTAGACTTTAAGCACTTAGCCATCATCTCAGCGAACTGCCTACCGTATCCTATCCGTGGAATTGTGCCTCACTAGTCGGGGAGGATTTTTTCATGTTGATGGATATGTCAGTCGAGGATACGTTTGGCACATATGTTTATTCCCGTGACTCGGAGCAGGTGCGAACATCTTCCTTCCTTATCCGAACAAGCGCAACACGAAGGATTTCCAAGTTTCGCGCTGTAACGACTTCGTCTGCTGCTGCGTGTTCAAGATGGTCATGTTCTGTAGCTGTGGGTCATCGATATGCATCGAGTGCGGTTATTGTGCGTAGCTGGCCGTGGAAGTCGGGCAAAAAGTTGGGCTTGCTAATACCAAATGCATGCTACCGAACGAACTCCTTTCGTTTGTATCGATAGCAACAGATGTGCAGTGGTTTATTCTCTCGTCTTTTGTTTATGTAGTACTTATTACCACGACTCAGGATTTATGAAATACAAAGTGCCACCGATGCAAAAACAATACTCCTTACGTGCGATGTCATATTTATGTGCTGCGAAAAACGAATTTGTGTTATCAAATGCAACTAGCACCCAAAAGGGTAGAAACCTGCATTTCACTTTAGTACGTAACCAAATGCTTATTCCATTCCTAGGGTTTTGACATTATGTTATACAAGAGTCATCTACACTTGCCCTACAACACATATCACAACAATTTCACAGTGCATACAGAACCGCTACACCTCATTTCTACTGATTTTGGTGCTGCCATGCCCAGGGTGGGACCGGGCACCACATCAGGAATATAAATAAATCCCTTCACAAATCCTATGAGATGACGCAAAGCTTTGAGCTTCCTTGAAAAACACACAAGTCGGCGCACTATAGTGAATAACTTCTGTTGCATTTCACCCATATTTTAGTACTTGGCTGATAGGTTTAATTGGTCCTCAGTACCTAGCCTGCATGGAGTGAGGTCACGAGGCAAACTAGCAAAAGGACGTAACACTTGCACCATACTACGCGCCTTGTGCCCTATAAAAACCCTCCCAAAGGGCTTTCTTGAGGTGTCCACTTTGATGATCGGCTTTGGCTCATGAGTGAGCCCCGCACGTTCTTCACCTGTTGTTGCCACTTATGCGGACCGTATTTTGGTGCCTTTCTAAATAAACTGAGCCCCTGCCAAATTTACACAACAGCTGTTCTTTCTCAGAGACCGTTCTCTTGCCACAGTGTGCCACAGCAAAAACCCTCAGAGGAAATACACTAAGCATCTTCACAGTTTCCAACATCACTTTGAAAACCACCAAACCATTGTGCATAGTGAAGGAAGCTGGGTATCAAGGAAGTCTTGACGTTTTGATGTTTGCTTAGAAGCAGCATACCTTGCTATGCTGCATGTGATTGCAGATGCCATCCGTTGGTTTCCCATACGCGTTAAGCCAATCAGCCACACTACCCACAAGTGGATTCGGTGCCACCTCCAACGGCTTCTCCATGCGCCGGCTCGGTTGCAAATATGTCTTGGCACTTTGCGTGCGTTTGCCGCCTATCGCTGGTTCGTCGCCTTGCGCTTTCGAAGTGTAACCACACGGGCTGTGCTGATGATACCGGTTGGGCTTCTTCTTCACCCGTGAGTTCACTTCCTGAAGTGAGCCAGACCCGGGCCGCCAACCCGTGGTGAAAACTCCTCTTTCCTGTTTTCTCCAAAAAGTAAATTTGAAGCAAGCAGATGCAAAGGTCCGATCGCTCGGCGCACCGAGACTAAGAGAAGCGGACGGTACGGTTGTACCTGCATGCTCACGGCGCCAAAGGTGTTCGCATCAAACTGTTCGGTGATCTGTTGATTGCCCTCTGCAAGGAGGGTCACGTTGAGGTCACGACTGCGAGTGTGTTTCTTCTTGCCGTTGCCAATGAGCTGCGCACAGATGCAATAGGTAATCTTAATAGCGTATCAAGCCTGGGACAGTCATTGGTCTCGGTTGATAGACCACGGCACGGAAGTCCATCGAAACGCTTTTCCCGTCGTCTGAGCAGGAAGCGCTGACTGTGGAAACGCACTCCGTGAGAGGGACTCCAGAATTCTTGCAAAATATACAAGATACAGAGACAAAGCGAACATTCCACACAACGAAGCGCTGCATGGTACAGAAAGTACATTCCACGGACAACAACGCCGAAAAAAATAGAGTAGGACCCCAAAAACAGGAACGCCGCCAAGTTATATATCAAGCCTTCCTGGAGGCACTGTCATAATCTTTCTAAGGTTGAAAGCTTAGAAGTGTTGCAAAATACCGAAATTCCAAGCACATAGAAAGATGGAGCGACCTTCCAAGCACAAAAGTGCCCCAAAAGATATATCGAACCTTCCAAGCACAGAAGCGCCCCAAAAGACATATCGAACCTTCCAAGCACAGAAGCGCCCCAGAAGA
>LGRX02028137.1:0-65051 GCA_001247695.2 Cymbomonas tetramitiformis
TTGAAAAGATGTTGCGTATTGGACTACAGTACAGTAACGTATGAACACAAATGAAAAATCGGGTTAGACGTTCCCCCCCCCCAAAAAAAAGAAAAAGAGCGCGATGACAATCGAGATGCACGATGGACGAAATTTCAAAATGCATTTCCAAACGGTCGGTCGTCGCAGGTGCAATGCGCCCGATACATGCGGCCAACATGCGTGCACGATGCATGGTAACACCCATCGCATCACGGCAACGTACGGAAGGCCTCCTGGAAGCACGTTGACGTTCCAGCAGCCGCCCTAGCCAGCAGAGGTGTAAACAAAGCCAGCAGAGGTGTAAGAAAAGCCAGCAGAGGTGTAAGAAAAATGTCAGTCAAAGAGTTGCACGCTGAGTATGTAGAAAGCTGCGAGCTGTTTGGCGTTGAGCATACATACGCACGAGGGCTTCGTTGACTACGTTGCGAAGGTGAGGGCAAAGGGGACACCTAGCGAGCCCAAAGGGATCGAGGAAACCCCATTGGCTTTCCTCGACAAAGGCAAGAAAAGGGCGAAGGAAGACGACGGGGACGATGAGGAGGGAAGGGGGGAAGGGAGCAAAAAAAGGCGCAAGGGAGCTCGAAGCGCGTTCGAAGCTCAACTAGTTAAAGCATGTCACGAGGAGTTTGGTACGTACTAAGCATGCGGCTTCGTTTACTTAACTTGGTTCCTTCGGTGCATGAAAAAATATTGATTTGGGAAGGGTTTGGGGAGAATTACTTGCAGAATTGCGTGTGAAGGACGGGCGTCTTGAGCCCCTACTTCACGTGCCTAAGCAAGAGTCCGCGGTGTCGAAGTACGTCACCGCGGTACAAAACCGCTGCAAGTGGGCGACCGCGCCCACTAACTCCTTCGTGCGGGCGAAAGCCCGTTCGATCGTGAACAACAATCGATATCTTTGGAAGTGCGGCCGGTGGGCGACCGACACGAAAACCGGAATGTGTACGTGGGTGGACCCCCAAAAGCTACATCCGTACACCACGTGTATGGAGGAGGGGGTCCCTACCACATGCCCGGTGCGGCAAATCGCCAAGAAGATGGAGGTGCTCAAAGCCCTCCCCGAATTCGAATTGGAGAAGGGGCCTAACAGCAAGGTGGAGTGCTTGCAAGGGGAGGCAAGACAGCGGCTGGGTACGTTCCCACCCTCTAATACACGTGACACACGCTCGCAGTATATGACTCTATATGTGAAGCATGCCACAGCACACCTTCAGCATACTCAGCATACTTGTGCACCTTTCTGAAAGGTAGGGCAACAATATGCCTGCAATATGTATGTAGTATACCTGCAACATACCTGTAACATACCTGTAACATACTGTACACATACGACATAAAACTTACGGTTGATAGCATTTTTTTTGTTTGCAGTCGCCTATCTCTACGACCACAACGCCCCCGACAAGGACGACGAGGAGGAGGCTGACCGCCTGGAGGCGGATGCCAAGAAAAAGGAGGTGGAGGCCAAGGCCAAAAAGCACCCGCCCCGCATCCGCATCCGCAAAGGGCAAGGCCAAGGCCTCGGAGGGCCCCGCCTCCGCATCCGCAAAGGGCAAGGCCAAGGCGGCCGCGGCACCGGCCCCGTCACCGGCCAAGCCCGCCAAGCTTGCCAAGCCCGAAGCCCCCAATGTTGAAGACATCTTCAAGGTGGGGAAAGAGGTGGTGGTGTACGCGGGGGCTCAAACGGAGTTCGAAGCGATGAAGAGTTCGCTCCGTCCCGACAAAGGCGGACTCGTGACGAACACCGGCCGATTGAAGGCCAACGTCGGGCTGTTCGCCGGGGTGGTGGTGGCGAATACGGTTGGGGATATTCTCCCCAACCACATCATGGACGGCCCCGATTTCCCCCTCACCGAGGGGCTCATCGGTATCAAGGTGCGCACCAACCCTTTCAATATGTGCACAATATGTGTACAATATGTCTGTTATAGTACTGTAATAGTACTGTAATAGTACTGTAATAGTATTGTACTATATTTCCAATATTTGACACATACCATGTATTTCGTTTGGTGGGGCTGCAGGTAACTGATATCCTCGACATGAAGATGCTTTGCAAAGAGAAGCCATATGCATATGTCCGCAGCGCCATCTCCTACATCATGAAGGAGGTGGACAAGCGCCTCCCGGAAGGGATGGACGCTAGCCACCGAGTGGGGAATCCCGGCTCGGAGGCGTCCCTCCTCTTGCAGAAGGCCTTCATGCGCGAGGGAAGAACAAAAATAAAAAACCTTGTAGTGGACGTAGCCTACGTACGGCAGGGGGAGCATTTGTGAAACAAATTTGATAATTTGTAATTGTATTCAATATTAATTGTGTTCAATATGCCTCTCGTTGACATATGCAATAGGTCCACAGCATACTTGCAGCATGTTGAATATGTCTGTGCAATATGCATGCAATAGGTCTTCAGTATATATCCAATATAGGCAACTTTTATTTCAATACATATGCAATATGTCCACAGTATATATACAGCATATTGAATTTGCATGTTCAATACGTATGCAATAGGTCCGCAGTATGTATCCAACATACTGTATGTTCCGTTTCAATACATATGCAATATGTCCGCAATATATATACAGCATATTGAATTTTCATGTTCAATACGTATGCAATAGGTCCGCAGTATGTATCCAACATACTAAATGTACCGTTTCAATACATATGCAATATGTCCGCAATATATATACAGCATATTGAATTTTCATGTTCAATACGTATGCAATAGGTCCGCAGTATGTATCCAACATACTAAATGTACCGTTTCAATACATATGCAATATGTCCGCAATATATATACAACATATTGAATTTTCATGTTCAATATGTGTGCAATAGGTCCGCAGTATGTATCCAATATACTAAATGTACCGTTTCAATACATATTCAATAGGTCCACAATATATATACAACATATTGAATTTACATGTTCAATACGTATGCAATATGTCCGCAGTATGTATCCAACATACTTAATGTTCCGTTTCAATACATATTCAATAGGTCCACAATATATATACAACATATTGAGTTTACATGTTCAATACGTATGCAGTAGGTCCGCAGTGTGTATCCAACATATTGAATGTTGACTTACAATATGTATACAATATGTATACAATATGTGGGCAATATGTCTGCAACATGCCTTCATAGTGTTTGCGACATGCATGGTGCATGTCTCCAACCCTATACTACACATGTGTTGAAGGCATATTGAAATCACTCTCTGCATCAGAACTTCAATATGTCTCCAATACATGAGGGCTCACTGCAATACTATGTTGCACACATGTTGGAGCGCTTGCAGGCATATTGCACACATATTGTAACATTTTTTATTGTATTGAACATTTATTGTCAATACGCGTGCAATATGCCTGCAATATGTGTTCAATACGATGTATTGCACGCGTCCAGAAACGTAGGGTGTGTGTGTCATCGGGAGTAATCTGGGATTGACACGATGGCAGTGAAATTGGGCTTGAAATCACGATGAGAATGAGTACCAGATGTCCGGGGTATGACACTATGACACTATGACACTATAATAGTATGACAGTACTGTGGGGTGGTCATCGTGGCACTTAGTCAGACCCTCGGGGAATGGCCGGATTCACATCGGGATCAGAAAGACAATGAAATCGAGTATCAGATGTCGGGGGAATGACAGTATGACAGTATGACAGTACAGTAGTATGACAGTACTGTATGACAGTCATCGTGTCAGTCCGTCGACGTGACATCTGAATCAAGAATGACGAATCGGGATTAGAAATGAGATCGGATCAGGAATTGAACGTTGGGCCGTGGTGTGACATCGGGCGCCGGGTGGTTGACCCTGCAGCCCGAGTGACGAGTGAATAAGTAGAAGAGCACTTGAGAAGTGTTTAGCCTTCAGAACTCGGAACCGAACTATCGTTTGCACCTCAATCTGGCCCTGATCCAGTATATTATAAAAACCGAATTGTGTACCTTTGCACGTTTCAATCAAAAACATCATTCCGAGTATCTGTCGTAGTGCCCCTGGCACAAAGGCGTTCATGAGCTAACTAATGAACGCCTTCCGCCTCGAAACGCGCGCCTTGAGCCTGAACTGGGGGGGAAGGCGTTCATTAGCTAATGAACGCCTTCCGCCTCGAAACGCGCGTCTTGAGCCTGAACCGGGGGAGAAAGCGTTCATTAGCTAATGAACGCCTTCCGCCTCGAAAATCTTGCCTTGAGCCTGAACCGGGGGGAAAAGCGTTCATTAGCTAATGAACGCCTTTCGCCTCGAAAAGCGCGCCTTGAGCCTGAACCGGTGGAGAAAGCGTTCATTAGCTAATGAACAGTTTCGTCTTGTCCCAGGCTGCCAGGAGAACGGATGTGCAGCGTGCTGCCGAACGCGCCCTTCAAGACCTGGTGGCTCCAGAGCGTTTACAGTAAGAGTGCACACCAATAAGAGAAAACTACGTTAAGAAAACAGCCAGTTTTTTCACAAGTTTAGCTGGCTGGTTTTAAAAGTTAAGAGATTGGCAAAAATAAGAAATATGGAGGCTGGCTAGACCCCAGGACATTTTCTTAAAATATAGCAAAATAAGTACGGCTTTGATGTTAGAAAAGTCATCTTGTGCGAGTAGACCTTCCCTAACATCACTAATAAGTTACCGCAATTGTGAACGTGTCGCGTCGTCCATCACGGTAGTGGGCGGTTTTTTCGAAGTGAGGATGTGCTGCGAATCCAATACGAGAAAAACTGATTTTTCACTCTTAAGGATGAGAAAAGCTAGCTGGCAAAATAAGCGGTTTTCTCTTATTTCGTCGGCTCTCTTAGGTACCGAAGCTGGGGGGGGTCACAAGTTTAGGAGAAAAGCTGGCTGACCCCGAAATCTCTGTTTTCTTATTGGTTGACTCTTACTGCTGGAGCGGGCGGCGCTAATGTGGATATGTCTCAAGTGGCCACCCCATCTGAGGCAAGGAAGGCAGCCGAGGAGGCCGCACATGGGTGGCACGCTAAGCTGAAAGTGGAGCATTCAATCAAGTTAGATTATGCGGAGAAAGCTGAGTTGTGCAAGAAATCGAGATGGAGCACCGGTGGCCGAATCCGATGTCGAACGACGAGGCGTCGGAGCAAGGGAGTGTGTTCCGTCTCCCCATCAAGTGCCTGTACCACGCAAAGGGGTACGAGGCTTGCCGGGATCATACAAGAGAGGGGCTGGGTGAACGAGATCAAGTCCGGCAGGAAAGAGAACCCGTGGGCCCCTTTCAATGCGGGTCTCGTTGCGATCGACGATGTCAAAACCCGTGCCGAATTCTCTTTGAAAAAAGCACTGAGGGGAGAATACAAAGGCAAGGTTTTTGGGCACCAGCATTGTTATCAAGCCACCGACGAGTGTAACGAGGAAGTCCCGTAGGAGGTAGCTTTCCAGTCCTTCGAGAGCAAGATCTACATCGGTCTCACGCCTGACATGATTCGGTTCTTAGGCGAGATGCAGACCTTGATCGATCAGAAGCAAAAAGGCAAAGACAACACTCAGTTCATGCAAGGGCTCCGCTCGACCCTTTTCGAAAAGCATGGGGTCGTGTACACCATCTACCGAGAAGCGTTGATCTCCGAGTTCGAAGCCAGCGTCCCCGAGGACGCCGCAGAGGATGACACTCATCAACCTGGGCGGTACCAGGCCGGAGGGCTGGTGGGAAAAATGGCGACATACGAATCACAGCATGGATTTGCAATCCCGGATCCCGTGAAATATCCCAAGGGATTCCAGTACATCGAGAAGCGGGCGACGTTGGAGCAGGAAGAGCTAGAGCTGACGGTGACGGTGCTGGACGATGACATCAACGCTCACCTCGATCGGGTCACAGATTGGTGCCCCGTAATGTCTCACTTGAACCAGTCGATGGAGACGCATGTGAAGCAAGTAGCGCTGTCCAAGCATTCTGTGTTCGGCAGCACGCTTATCAACGTCTACTTCATGCACTGGACCGTTGCCAATTTCCGGCCGCAGACGTGGGACCTCTGCGTTAGCATCATGGAGGCTTACAGAAGGTTTGACCTGAAGGGCATGAAAAACCCTTTGGCTTCGAAGACCAAAAAGCGCAAGGCCTCATCTTCGCCCGCTAGCGGACCCTCCAAGAAAGCTGGCAAAAAGGTCACCTCCACCCGACAGGTATGCTGGAACAGTCACACCGCTTGCTTTGTGACTCTTCCTATAGTAGTGTGTATGACTGTCACCCGAACCCGAACCCTAACTGTTTATGCCCATTATATCGGGTTAACTTATCAACTTTATTACATTCTGAGAAAACCTTCACTGAGTGAATATATCCCGAGTCCTAGGGGTATATCCAACAGGTTTGGCCCCACTCACTCTTTATTTAGACACTGCGAATTTTAGCCATGTCTGGCTAAACAGCGACGCTTGAGATGGAGTGAGGGGCTCCGCTAGAGGCGCGGCGGAGCGGTATGGCCTAGCTGATGCCTGGTTGATTGGATTTGCGGGAGGCTTGTGCACGAGGCGGACTTCATTTTCCTCGCTTCGCGTAGGTTGACGTTGGAAATTTTGGTCGGATCCGACACCACTTTCCTTGGCCGCGTCACTCTGCATCCACATGCACGTGGGGAGACTTTTACGCCACGGCTTTCCCTTGTTTTCCTCGACAACCGCATTACGACTTTTGGCCGCCGCTCCTTCCGCACCTCGTCCCATTTACCCTCACTTCATCTCTACAGTCTCTTTTATCATGGTTGCGACTAGATTGACCTCAAATATGGCGTCTCGCCGACGCTCTTTAGATACGATTTTCGACTCCGCTGCTGCCCGTAATTCCGTCACGCCGGCTACGCCGGCAACTACTGGTGTTCCGGCTGCGAACTCCGCTCAAGCTGTTTTCTTGGCGGGTGTTCGCACTCTCACCCGTGAGCGCTTCGACGAGAGCGTGGCGAAGCATGTGGTCCGAAAATGTTTCCGTGAGAAGCATGATCGATTCACGGGAACGGAGTCCAACGCGCAAGTGCTTCTCTCCAAGCTGGTGCCTGCTCTCCAGGAGGCATTCGAAGCGCAGGATGCTTTGTTTGCGCCGATGTTCGACTTGGAGGACTCCGCGTTGGCCGTACGTCCCGAGGCCAACAAACTTCTTTTTTCAACGCTCGAGCTCATCGTATGTCCCGCCTCTCCAGCGGGTGACTGGCTCGAGGCCTCTGCGACGTTGCACCCGCTGGACGGCAAGCGAGCCCTTCTGGAGCTCGCACGGCGTCTGCTGGACTCCGGTGCACCCTTCCAGGGGACATCGGACCTCCTTGGCGTCCGCTTTAAGGCCCACACCGACCCGTCCGAGTCCATCACGGACTTCAACGCGGCCTTACGGTCCGCCAAGAGGCGCAACACTCTCGACGATGACGAGGTGAAGGAGCTGTTCCTCGCGGCGCTGGACCCTGGATTCTACGCGCCGGTGGTGTCGAGGCTCTTCACGCATCAGCAGCGGGCGGCCGTGGACCTCCTCACCATTCAGCAATGGGTCCTCGAATGCTACGCTCGACACGTCGCGGCCGGTACGCACACTGCCTCGTTCACCCTGTCCGCGGCAGCCGTGGCCACTGACGGCGACGCCTCGCAGCTGTTCGACCTCACGGCCATCATCCTCGACGTGAAGCGGCAGCTGAAGGTCCTCACGGACAAGGTCAACGGGCGGGGTTTTACCCCGCGGGCGGACAAGAACAAGATCGGCAACGGGGGAGGCGGCTCCGGTGTTCGTTTTGCAGCAGGTGACCTCCCGACGGGAGGGAACTGGCCGCAGTCGCTGGTGAGGAAGCGCGTTGCCTTTCACAAAGGCAGCGGCGACTTCATTCCGTTCTGCCAAAATTCAACGTGCAAGAAGGACGAGGCCCGCCACTGGCACCGCGACTGCCCGAACGGCGGCAAGCACGGCGCTGGGGGAAGCTTCAACAGCTTCTCCCTCGGTGACATCGAGAACGACTTGCTGGCGGAGCAGTTTCAGACGGCCATGGACGAGCACGACGGCGAGCGGTTTGATGCGCTCTGCCTTCTGGCGGGGGGCAAGCCGGAGATGCTCGACGGCGTTTCGGCGTGTTCCTTCGGGATCGAGCCGGAGCGGGAAGACGGTGCGTTGCAGGAGTTCCTGCCCTACTGCCAGCCTGCCACCCACATGGGCGGCTTCACGGTCGGTGGTGTCGAGAGCGGGATCTCGGCTGCCGCCTGCACGCATGTCCGGGAGGACCCACCGCCGGCTCCACCGCCGGCGGCAATCGAGCATGTTTACCCGGACGAGTCGGAAGCGTCCGACACCGGTGACATGATGCCGGTGGACCCCATGCACGCGCACGAGCCCGACCTCTGCTTTGCGGACAAGATCGCACGGATGGGGGGACTCTCGATCACGGCTGAGGGCAAGGACTTCGCGATGCGGTACATGCACGCCGAGTCGGAGACCGACTCTTGCGACGGCGACGTAGACGACTCTGCAGCTGGGTGTGACTCTATTTACGGTGAGGATGCGGGCCCGCGCCCTACAGCATCTCGTCCGGGATGCGGTGCACCGCCTTGGGGGTTTGCCCGCTCTTCGGCGATTGCGGTAATGCTTTGTGCGTTCTTTTGTGTATGCGCCACCGCGGCGCCACTCACAGCTGCTGCCCCTGGCGAGGCATGTGCACCGGACCACACCGGCCTGGAGGTCGGTGGTGCTGCTGAGACAACCGACAGCGAGCCTGCATTCACTTTTGCGGCGCCGGCTGCTATTCCGCCGCATCGGCAGACGCGGTATAGGGAGCTGCGACAGGGGTTCCACACTCTCCGAAATGTCCCGCGGCCGTCATGGCTGTATAATCCCGATCCTGATTATGTTCCACAGTCACCACCTTACCCGCCACCGCCGTACTCGTCCGATGACGAGGAGCAGAGCTCTGGAGACCATGCGGCTGTGCGCGACGATCGACAAAATTCAGACTCCTTATCTGGCTCTACGAATGATTCAAACACGGCATCGACAACTTCACTTCACGGCAGCGTGACTATGCTGCGGGCTGGCACAGCAGTGCCACCGCCAACTAGTGGCTAGCAAGTTAATCATGCCGCTCCTGCACAATGAGATTGACCGTAGCTGTATGTGCAGAGGGGTCCGATCACGGACCGGTTTCAGATTTACAACTCTTGACTGGGAACCGCCCTGCCAGAAAGGACAGGCCTTCCCTTAGAGCCCAATTTCCACCGCTGTAGATGGTGTTTGTTCACGGGTTTCACCTTCGGCTAGCCAGTCACCACACTAGGTGGTGTGCTGGAACAGTCACACCGCTTGCTTTGTGACTCTTCCTATAGTAGTATACAGTGTCTCCACTGTAGAAAGCAGAGAAATCCAGTCAGTCGACTTTCTCATGAGTTGGTACCCCCGCGTGAGCGTCGCAAGAACATGGATAGTGGACCCCGCGATCTCGTGACGACCAAACGATTCATAACCGGCATCCGTGGACACCTTTATGTGTTCGTTTTCTCTTAGGTGTTCATTTCCCGAGAAAATGGACCACAGAGAGCCGTGCACTTGACTTCAAAGAATTAAAGCAAGATTTTGATGACGATATTATATATGAAACAGACTATCAGGAACTTAAACCTTTAAGACAAGTTTTGTGCAAAAAATCATGAAAACCCATCAAATATACCATATTTGTCAACTTCCCGGCAAAGTTTTCTTAGTTTAAGAAATGCCTCTCCAGCTAGGCAGCCAGCGGTCATTTTCCTTATTTCAGGCCATCTCATAAGTCGGGAAATCCAGCCAGCTTTTCTCATCGAGTTGTTTTGAAACGCTTGGCTATTTCCTGCGTCAAGGTTTCCTTAAATGTGGTGATTACTGTATGATGACTGTCACCCGAACCCGAACCCTAACTGTTTATGCCCGTTATATCGGGTTAACTTATCAACTTTATTACATTCTGAGAAAACCTTCACTGAGTGAATATATCCCGAGTCCTAGGGGTATATCCAACAAGGTAAATTATTTTTTGCTTCTGCTTCAAACAGTGTTTTCCCTCCCAAAGCATTCTTTTCTATATTTTGAGACATGCTAAAAATGTTTTTTTTACTTACAGCTGGAAGACGAGGTGCAACGAGGAGGCGGGGACGGAGCGGGCTCGTCTAGAGGGGCAGGCATTTTGGTGGAAGAAGCTCAGTTTCTCCACAATGCCAAATCCATGGGTATGACGTTCTGGATTAACTTGAGCGGCTTGGCGGGGGATGCGGAGTTCGACAAGGTGGACACGTATCTGCGCCTGATTATTGACAAGGAGATCTCACTAAAAGAGGGGGGCAATATGATAAGCCAGTTCAAGAAGGAACGCATGGTGCAGAAGCACTTGGTGTCCGCGGCGGGATTGCAAACCTGGGACGAATTCAAGACGGAGTTCACCCCCTACTGGAGCTCCCAAGAGAAAATCGAGTCGTTGATCGGCTGCTTACAGTCCGCGAAGGGGGGAGCGCGCCGGGGGGTCTGGGGAAGTTCCGCTAGCGATCTTCAATTACGTCGAGAACGCGCGGGCAAATCTCAAAGAAGCGCAGGCGCCAAGCGCGGCTCACATCCTAGGCTTGCAACAAATCGAGGTGAAAGTCGACATCAAACTCTATCGGGAGGCGCGGACCGACGGGCCGGAGCCTAAGGTTGCAGGAGAGGCGGGCCTGGAGGGCGACGAGCCCACACATCTTCAGGACGTGACGATGTTCCCTCGTTGGAAGATCGTCAAGGGCAGCATGGACGATTTGAAGGACATCCCGAGACTGCCCTTCACGGGGGCGGTCATCGACTGCAATTACGCGCTCGACAAGGAGAAGACTCCCGACGCGATGACCAAGGAGGAGGTGCAAACGTTCCTGGAGTCTTTCAACGCCAAGACCACCGCCCCGGCATGGACAGTCGCTTTCTTTTGCGGTTTCGTCCAACAAAACGATTTCCTCGAGGTGATTGACAATTACTGCTCCGGCCGCGCGGAGCGAATCTGGTGACACACGCAGAACGTGCACATGAACCCCAACAAGACCGTACGCTACAATGACGTTGAATGTGGGGTCCTGGGGTACCATGTAAAGAGCGATGCCGTGGGAGAGTCTTCTAAAAAGCCGGAGTGGATGTTCAACTTTGATCTGGGGGAAGGTGAACGTTACAGCCGCGCGTCACTTTTGCGCGGCTTCCCGGTTGTGCACCAGATGTACAAACGCGACGGCAAAGTCGTCAATAACCATCAGAAACCCCTAGCTCTGTTGATGGAGCTGATGCAGTGCCACATGCTCGGTGACAATCCGGGCAAGGTGGATGAGGACGGCCATCCACTCAACTGGATTCTCGACGCTTGCTGCGGCGTCGGCTCAACGTCCATGGCCGCCATGAGGTGTGGGTTGAACGCGATCGGTTTCGACCACGACCCTTACATGGTCAGCTCTGCGCAGCAACGGCTGATCAATTTCGACGCCGAGCCCGATCCGGATGCCGAGACGAAGCCAAAAAAGAAGAGTGACCCGACGAGTAAGGGGAAGGAAGCAGCCACTATCGATTCTGAGGAAGAAGCGTTAGATGAAGATGAGACCGAAGAGAATGCTGAATAAATTAGCAGGATTTGTCGACCGCCCTGACTGATAGTATCAGTCATGCCTCGACGGTATAGGGTGAAAAGTACTCTGCTCGTAAACATTTGAATAAGGAATGATACATGTATGCATATTTCGGTGTTTTCATTGTACGCATACCGCACTTTTCTAGCGTGTTGCCTTTATGTATCCCTATTTCGCGCATAAATATCACTAAACCCTGATTTTTATGAAATATATATAAATCCAAAAATGACATATGATAATGTCATTTTCATCGAATAGTGTGTTCGAGCCACTAGGTACCAAACTCTGCGCGATGCTGCATACAGTCGGGGGCCCCAACGCTCTCTGACCCATCTCCTCCATACTTCCCTCCGCCACTCGTCGCGCTCACCTCACCATCTACGCAGTCAGTTGTGCCGCGAAAACGCGGCACCCCGCAACATCCTACCTACTCAGCCACGCTCGCCCCTCTACAGCTTTAGTCAGCCATTTAGTGGCTTTGAATCAAAACCACTTTAGGCAAGTGGTGGGCCTATAGCCTACTAGCTAGAATGTCCTAGTGACACAGTGAAAACGCTGAACGCCGTAGGGTTTGAGCGAGGCACATCGGGTATCTCAAAAGATAGAAATGAATACACGACTCTCAGGCTATCTAAGCTCCGAGGCCGTCACTAGGCAATCATATCGTGTGTCACAGTCTAAGCTACCGAAGTCGAACTACTGAGTGGTAGGAAGTCACTGTACTGTCACTGTCACTGTCATACGTCATACGTGGTACTGAACTACTGAATCTCAGCAGGCAGCTTCCGCGAGCTTCCAGTCGGGAAATCCACATATATGGCGGTTTGGCCGTTGGTGCCCAAGATGATCTTTCCCACTACTCGCGGAGGGCCGCCCGCCTTGAATTGGCTGTCCGCCAAGCACCACTTCCTAGCCTCATACTTCCCACCAGCCTCTTTGCCCAGCCCCTCTGCTACCTCGATCCTCTCCCAGAACAGCCCCAGGACCCTCTTGAAGATCTCGTAGTGCTGGTTCTCCTTGGTAATTTCTTCTCTGGTTAGCGGCTCTTCCATTCTGGCTTCCACCAGGCGCGTGACGACGCCTGTCAGAGAAACCTTCGAGCTATTCTTCTTTGTTATTCGCACGTGCGGGTAGTTGCCGGCATACTTCTCCTTTCGCTTCATCTCCAGCTTCCGGTCATACAGAGCGGGGGCCTGGAACATCGTGAAAGTCATCTGGCCCTGCTTGGGGTGATTGCCGTTTATCGCCATGTAAGTGGCGTGCCACTGGCCAGCCCATGTCGAATGTATTACAAATGAAGTTGGGTCAGTGACAGGTTCATGGTCAGGCAAACGAACCTGTGGACACCACGAAACTCCCTGTGGTCGACACCCTCATCCCTTGCACCACTTCATACCGGAACTCCAGGTGCCGCTCGCACTTGATAGCAGCCTTGAAGGCCGGGCAGATCGACTCATCCTCCAGTATGCCGCTCTTGTTCAATACCTTGTTTACCTGCTGATCAGGAACACACTTCTGGTAACTGACAATCGCCCCGGAGTTCGCCACTTCCCCGGAAAGACGCGCCGTGAGATATGGAAGCCCATCCAGCTCGGCGGTTATCGTGGTTACCAGGTTGTCTATAGGAGGTTTGCCTGCTGGCAGTGTAATCCTGGTAATACCCTCCACCTCTTGGAACTTGTCAATACCAAATACTACTGCCTCGGTAACAGTAGCCAATACTTCGCACTCGTGTCGGGGATGCATGATAAGGATGGCGTCCGCGTAAGGACAATACTTTGGCATCTGGTACAACATGGTCTTCACCGTCGAAACGAACGCCAACTCGGGCTGCAGCCTTTTGTTCTTCGCCTTGAACGCTTGAAGGACATAAGAAACCCCCATCGTTGCGGCGTCTCGTTTTGGGGGTCCCAGGTCGAAGGGTCGGTGGCGTCCGTGCAGGCTGCAGCACCTTTAAGCGCTTCTTCCATCTCCCGGGTATGTTCTTCCTTAAAATCAAATGGCAAGCTGACTTCACAGCCCCTGGAATTATAAATTCGCAGTTTTCGTGAACTTTATGGAAGACTTCACAGGGGTCAGCGAAGAAACTATCATCAGGAGACAACAGAGTCAAAGGTGCTTGTGAATTCTAAGCTATCCAGACATCACCTGCAGCTCATGAATTCACACGTCGGTCGAGGATACCGGCGAGAGCGGGGGCGCCCATAAACGGTGACAGGCAGACTGGCTGAATTCACGCTGGTCAGCAAAGGCGTTGCCGGAAACGGCTGGCCGAGTCCCGGCCGTCCATGAATTCGCGGTTATCCTAGCTTGGCCCGGACAGCTTGAATTCACGTGCCGGTCATACGGGTTGGTCGGCGTGCGGATGCCCACGAAGGATGGAAGATAGCTGACCAGACAGTATAAAGACAAGTGCAGCAATCATAGCGACGGAGGCGTCTGATTAAAGCGGTATGGGGATTCGCGACCGACTGAACGGGCGAAACGCTGTGGATCCGCCGGAGTGCGCTCACCCGTCGAGGAGGACGCGGACGCCCATACAGTCGGTCGCGTCCTGTCGATTTTGGCGCAGCTAGGTGTTGGTTTCCAGGTTGCGGCGGCTGACTTTTCGGCAGCACAGATCTCGGTGCCACCGGCTGACGTACAGGACGTGACGTGGCAAGCACGCCGTCCCGCTGTGGGATGCGGCGTGCCGCCTCCTGGTTTTGGCATGCCGGCGATGGGAGCTATTGCGATGCTTTTCCTGCTCTGCATTTCTTTTGCAGGTGTGGTGGGTCCATCTTCCACGCCTCGGACACTGCCGTGCCCACAACTTCATCGGCTACGGAGTTGCCTTCGCCTGGTGGTGCTCTCGATTGGGAGACTCCGTCATTTTTCTTCACGAATGAATTTGTTGAATTGGAGATCCCGGCTCAGGGTTTGTATGCGGCTCACGATGTGCCACGGCTCGAGCCGCCTGAGCCCCCTGACTTTTCCCGAGACTTTGCTTAGGCGGAGTTGGGATTCGACGTTGCCCACTACTACGGCATGGCTTTACATGAGCATGGGCCTCTGGACGTGAACCACTACTACGGTGTTGGTTTCTTCTCGTCCTACTACGGCATGGACTTCCGCGAGGCTACTGCTGGTTTGTATTGGGACCCCGTCGATTGACTTCGTGTTCACTCTGGATGCACATCAACATGGTGGTGGCTCTTGGCAAGAACAGAGATCCTACTGTGCCATTCTGATACAACGAAAGAAATAGTGAGCAGTCTGTCAAACTGCTCCTAGGAGTCTACATCCCAAAAGGCCGATAAAGTGGAGCAGACTCAATACCAAGTGAAGATGTTGTAGTTGACAGAAAACAGAAACCATAAACCATGAAAATTGTTGAAGTCACCGGAGTTCCGCACAGCTCTAGTTGTTAGCAATATCACTTCCTCCATCATAAACTTCATCCGTTGGAGCAATAAGCACCACCAGACACCACCAGCCCAAAGCCAAAGGTAGACTGTTGTCGATGTAGTCGAAGAGACGCCAACGCTGAACGCACACCAGTCATATGCGCACGTTGGCGCGCAGTGGACATGCCCGCTGACTGCTGAGTGCAGAAATCTGCAAACCCAAGGATAGGGTTCACAAACGAAAAGAGAACTTTCCGCAAAAGTGAGCAAATCGAGCAATGCAAAAGTATAATTGGGGTGGTTTTTGACTATGAACACGGTGGTAACGTCAAAATTGTCGTGCGGTAAGCCAATTTTCCGGTAGCAGAGGTGTTGCCGGCCAGAGTGTTGAAGGCGTAAATGTCGGTGTAAAAGGTCAGTAAAAACGGCCGTTGCTAAAACAAGCGTGAGGCCAAGATGTCGGGGGATGTCGGAAGGAAATATGTCGAGATGTCGCGGTGTGGACGTGCGCTGTGCGTAATGCGTCACGGCCGATGTCGGGATGTCGGGTTGATGTCGGACGATGTCGGAATAGAGTCGCAGGGCGCGAAGCGATCTTGCCCGAACGAATCAACGAGCTAGAAATAAGCGTGTAAAGGCCCCATAACCTGACGGAGAACCTAATATATATATATACCATATATATATATATACCATATATATATACAACGTTGTATATATATATATGTGTGTGTGCAGGTTGAACTCCGAAAACAGTCGGACACTCGCAGAGACACACGACGCCTAAGATGAGATAATAAAATAACTTAGGTGTGTTATTATCGGAGAGAACTGCAAAAAGGTGACTGCTGACGTGGCACCTCGGGGCGAGGGGTGACAGAAGAGGATCCAATATCACCCCCAGTGTGGGGGTGAAATTGGTATCCCCATGAGAGTGCCGAGTCGAGTTAGCACCGTATCCAACGATTTTCTCTCGGCGCCGCAGAAGGAGCATGTTCCTCTACTTCCTCTCCCCTGATGGGAGAGTCGAATGTTTCGGACGCCGCTATGTGGACGAGAGTAGCTTCTAGCGTGCTAGCCGCCTCGGAGGATTGTCTCCGTGCTCTCTCAGCGCATGGGGCAAAAGGGCCCATATAGGGACATGCCATCATAGCATGCTTTCGAGCTTGAGGGCTCGCAACCTGAGTTGGCATCTTTGAACAAGGCTACAATTCAAGCAATTGCAATATCTTTATGGCAGGAAAGATTGACCAGTAAATTAACAGGTTGAGCAACAGCTCCTCCAAATAGTTACTTCAAGTTAGAACAGCCTCCAAATGGGCAATATTCATGTCTTATACTTTCAAGGCGCGCAATTCATATCTCTAATCGATCTGTCCCATGTCGGCTGGCATATCATCATCTGCCACCTATACAAATCCTACTCAGAGAATCTGCATTTGGACAATCCTAATCAAGACAGTTGATTTCATTGTCCCTTGCTGATCTTTGCCTTCTTCCTACGAGGAGCCACGTCCAGCACTTCTTCTTCATCACTGTCACTGCTCATGGTGCATTTCAAATGAGTGATATACTCATGTGTCCAACATCTCGGATATTTCCTAGATTGCCTCTTCGTCTCTTCAGACACCCCAGCCTTATTCTCAACCATTGAAGTCAATCCAGTATCCGACCCATATGGTTTCTTTGGTGGTACATGAACAGTTTCCACCACAGAGGCTGGGGCATCCTCAGATATGGCCTCAGACTTCTGCTCGGTAATAGGCTGATCATCGGGCTGAACAGGTGAGGTCGGGGAGGTGCCCTTTGGTACCCAGTGAAGTTCACCCTTCTCATCCATGATCAATTGCAGTCCCAGTCTCTTCAACCTTCGAGCTTCAGCTTGTTCTTCAGCATCGTCAGCTACCAAGTCATCGAACTCGCCGACGTCATCCTCGGTGTCATCATATTCAGGCGAAGTTGGCTCCCATTTCGGACTGGCAGTGTCCATGTCATATATGACACCCGCGTCATCTTTGTCATCCGAACCTGGTAGCTTCTCCTTACTGTTAGTGACACCTGCGTCATCATTGTCATCAGAATCTGGTAACTTCTCCTTACTCCAGGACACAGCGCCTGTACCCGAATCTTCACTGTTCGTAGGCGCTGAGTGTATAGGCTTACGCCCCTTGTAGGGAATTCCACGATATTCGTCATCGTCAATCACAATCGTCGGATTCCAGTACGCGATCCCAACGCGGCTGATCGGTAATGAGAATGGCGCTACCGGCGCCTTCAACTGAGTGGCGTCTTCTAGAAACCAGCCGCCGCCCCTATTACGCTCCCAGCGGCGTAGCGCACCAGAAGGGTGTACGATAATATGCTGCCAGCTATAATCAAGTCCAGGCTTTCGCTCCCCATAGTACGAAGTCAATGGCTCGGGAGTCCCCTTCCGAGCCCATTGCCATCTCACTGCCCCAGTACGCATAAATACAATATGCCAATCGAATGGCTTGGCTGGGCTATTGTTCCCTGGCACAACTCCTCCCCTCTTAGCTTGTTAGTACAAAGAGATGATAACTCAGAGTCATTTGTACAGCAGCTAAGATCCAGACACAGATCAGCCATGCGTATGGATGCGTGATATGCTTTTCTGATCGAACAGGTGCTCGAAGAGTTGACGAAGCAATCCAGCGGGCAGAGGGTATACAGCAGTGGAAACTCCCGCTCCTTGTTGCCCTGGATGAGGTCCCAGTTGAGCAGTTTCCGGATGTGATCCCAGAGTCTGTTGGTGAAGACAAGGAGTATCCATCGTGCAGTACCGTAGATCCACTGGAGGAGGCGACTGTGTCCAGATGCAAGTAGGCTTGCGATAGCCAGTGCCATACATACAGTAAGAGCAATACAACGGGGTAGGTAACCGGCGAACTACGGGTCGAAATCGCAGCGCAAAGGGAAACCTGCCCATCGGATTTTCCATAAACCAATGCTGGGGTTTGAGAAAGTCAAAAATTTGGAGCGTTCGGCGTACACAGGCATCAGCCTGTCGCAGTTGTCGCACCCCAGTGGTCTTAGCCTGACTGTATTCGGTGCACGGTGGACTAGCCCAGATGATGTCAAAGTAACCAGGCGCGTAACGCTTGAAGTCCCAGTCCTGAACCTTCTCAGCGTAGGTAGGTTGCCAGCGAGGATCATGATCGACGGTGACTACAGTGCTCTTCGGATAACATGACATGAAACTTCTCTCCACACTTCCTGTACCACTGAAAAGTACTAGTAGTCGCAACTCGCGTGTCGAGACCACAGAGTCCAGAAGAGCTAGATGCGTCACAAAGGCGTCAGAGGAGCGACAGTATTGTTCCCAAGGTAGGCAGTTGTCCAGAGAAGTGAGTTTTCCTTCATCAGAAGTATCCAGGAAAGTTAGAGCTCCGGCGCGTTCCCGCCTTTGCTTCCGCTGCATTCTGACCTCCTGTAAGGCTTTTTCCCGGGCTTGTCCTTCTCGTGATAGTCTCAGTTGTTCGAACTCCGTGAGCTGTTCGAGTTCACCCCCGTAGTTCAACGACTCACGGGTCTTCCAGGAGTCATGAGCATTAGAGTACCCAGTCCAGCGAACCAGAAATTCTTCTACTTCCTTGCCTCCTTTCATAGGTTTCACTCTTCGAGCCAGAATCTTAGACACATGGGTCTGGGATTGTCCATCCACGAGAACCTTGGCAGGAGTAGGTATTTGTCGACGCAGCGCAAAGGCTTCATCCGCGGTGCGGTATTCCTTGAGGCGATGCTGCGCAAAAACATCGTGGATACGCCATTTAGGGGGTAACTTGAGCCGGTAAGCCACCGGAGCACCTCTGTCAATTTCGGGTAGCTCTCGCTGCTGGTCGCTGAAGAACCTCTCGGTGATGGGTAAGGGCCCGTGCCAGCGAGGTCCCAGCTTCCTGAAGGATTCGCGGTTCATGATATTTTCCGTGAGATGCTTGGCATCTACCCAGACCAAGTCTCCCAACTGAAAGGATTTGGCGGTGTGACGCTGGTCAAACTGATGTCGCTGGCGTTGCTGTGCCAGTTCTAGCTTAGTGCGGGCGTCCTCTAGTTGAGCCGCGAATTTACTAGCCATCTCGTGTGCCGTACCTTCTCCACCCTTACGCTTGGAGTGTTGTCCAGCAGCCGCTTGCAGGAACAAGTCCAGTTGCGCCATAGGCGAGTGCCCCAAGACCAACTCAAACGGGGTAAAGCCGGTTACATCGCTCCGCGTATCGTTTATGGCGAACTCTACGTTGGCACACCACAAATCCCAGTCCTCTGGATTGCTGCCTACGAAGGACCTTAGCATGTCTTCTACCACGCGGTTGGTATGTTCAGCTTGACCGTCCGAACGAGGGTTGTAAGGCGTGGTGGAGGCCACTTTAGTTCCCATAAGTCTCATCAATTCCTTCCACATAGCATCCTGAAAACGAGGGTCGCGGTCAGAGACAATCTTCATAGGGGTGCCATGTAGTTTCCAGATGTGGTCGAAGTAGATTCGAGCGATAACCTCAGAGGAGCTGTCCTGGAAGTTCAACGGGATGATGTGAACCATTTTGCTGAGCTTACATGTGAAAGTAGCAAAGGCATCGTGATTCCGCGCCGTGACTGGCAGTCCAGTGACAAAGTCCACACTGACCACTTGCCATAGTCGCGTAGGAATAGTGTGTGGGTTCAGCAATCCATCCGGGTAGGAATTTCTCGGTCGCACCGCTTGACAGATAGTGCAAGATGAAACCCAGCGTCCCACATCTTCTGCCGCCCCTTTCCACCAGAAGCGTCGCAGTACTCGTTCCAGAGTTTTGTCCCTGCCCGCGTGTCCAGCTGAAACAGATGCATGCGCCTCTTGCAGCACTACCTCACGGAGGGGTGAATCTTCCCCCAGTACCAACTGATAGCGCCCAGCGCTCACCCTCCACAACACATCTCCCACTACGCAGAAGTCACGAGTGCGTTGATGCGGAGCTTCTTGGATTTCCTTCCTTAAAGTCTGAAGGGGACCAGGTCGCCCATATTCCGCTTGCAGCGCTTTGAGGAACTGGCCTCCTGATATCTGCTGATGCAGGTCTCGAACGCTGGCCGCTTCTCCAGTACGCACGATAGGAGGGGGGGAACTCGTTTTCCTTTCCCGATTGACACGCTGTCGAGCTGGCGGGGCGTACACCACTAGCAGGGCCAAGGAAGATCCAGAAGGGCTCCATCCGGGGCGGCGAACATCTGCACAGGTTCTCCTTGAGCGTCATGGGTAGGAATAATGTACTCCACTCTCATTCCCGCAGATCTGAACAACTGCCGCCACTGTGGCATGCGAGACTGAAAGTCAGGAAGGACGAAGAGAGCTGAAGTATTCTCAGGGTCCAGACGCCATTCTTCCACATATTTCCTCAGTACGGCCTCGATGGTCAAATGGTTGGAGGAGAAGGGAGGATTGCACCAGACGTTCAACCCTCGCCAGTTTTCCTTCAAGCAGACCGTCCAGTAGCGGTTGACCTGACGATTCTTTCCTCCCAAGTCGCAACAGGCGTCCACCTCGAAAGGTCCATATTCTTGACTCAAGAAGTCGAACATGTCCGCACGGAACTTCCAGTCCTGTCGATCGCTGGGCTCCAGGAGTCTGGTTGAGGCCTCGCTGCACTTCGGCGTTGCTGAGTAATCAACAGGGGTCTTCCTGGGAGAAGGGGGCGAGGATGCTGTCAGTTTGCCAGAGCGTGTCTGAACTGCCAGGGTTGCTTTCTCGTACCCAGTTTCGGCCAGCTGCAGGGTATGTAAGGCGTCCATCCAGAGTTGAGGGGAGTCCATCCAGGTGAGAGTCACACTGTACGCGAGGACTGGTTCAGGATCTTTGGTCTTGGCGCTGTTGGACTTGCGCTCCTTCAACTTGTTGGGATCTACCACTCCCAGGGGCGCGCGTCCTTGGCGGGACTCTTTACCAGCTGCAGGTCGAAACTTGCTGGCAGTGTCGGCGGCCGAGGGAGGTCGCTGCGGTTTCCCAGTAACCGGATGCACAAAGCCAGCTTCTACCAGTCCTTCTCTCGCGGAAATTTCCTTGTAGTCGGGTCGCCTGGACAGAGCGTCTGGAACCCAGAGTAGCGCCCCAGGGATGTACTCCATCTCGGGTACCCCTACCTCCACTAGATCCATGTACCATCGGGCTTGGCGTCGGCTGAGAGGTTGTCCGGGTGCCATTAACCAGACTAGGGGCTTGTGGTCACCCTGCAATTGGAACTCAGTCCAGATGAGGTAGTGTCGCCAAGTTTGCGTAGTGCTGTGATGGAGAGCGCAGAGTTCTCTTTCGCCAGCATGGTAGTTCTGCTCGGCTCCATTAAACTGTCTGCTCTCAAAGGCGATAGGTTGCAATCCATTTCCTACGTCTTGCAGCAGTACTCCCCCTAGTGCCACTCCACTGGCGTCAGTTTGTACCACGAAAGGATGCCGTCCTTCGGCCGCCGCTTTCATATCGGGTAGCGCCAGAGTGGGTGAAGAACATAGCGCCTTCTTAATCTCCTCGAAGGCCCAACGCTGCATGGGTCCCCATAGCCAAGCGACATCCCCTTTGGTGAGCTGAGTCAAAGGTTGTGCTACTTCGGAGAAGCCCAGCATGTACCGCCGGTAGTACCCAGCCAACCCCAAAAATTGGCGCACATGCGTGGCGTTTTCCAGAGCGGGCCAGTCCCTGATGGCGCCCAGCTTGTCATGTTGAGGTTGACTTCCTTCCCGTGAGATCACGTGCCCCAGAAAGCGTATCTGGGTCTGCAATAGTTGACACTTAGACTCTTTGAGGTAGATACCCTGGTTCTCACAGACTTCGAGAAATTGTTGGAGATGGGAAAGATGCTCCTCCAAGGTGTTGCTGAAGAGGATACAATCGTCCAGGAATATTCTTACAAAAGGAAGATGTCCCAGAGCGCGCTGCATGCGTCTCTGATAGCATGAAGGACTGTTGGTCAACCCCATGGGCATCACCAACCACTCATACGAGCCATAGGGAGAAGTGAACGCAGTCTTTTCCACATCCTCAGACGCCATAGCCATCTGCCAGAACCCATCGACTGCATCGAAGGAGGAGAAGTACTTGGCCCCATGCATGGAGTCGAACAACTGCTGAATGTCGGGAAGTGGATATTTGTCCTTGACGGTCAGGCTGTTGATGGCTCGGAAGTCGCAGACCATTCTGAGTACTTCAGGTTTCCCAGGCTTGGGAACCATCAACACTGGTGCAGCGAACGGACTTGAGGAAGGTCTGATGTAGCCCTTGCTCAGGAGTTCATCCAGGCGTTCTCGCAATTGAGTCAGCTCCACCATGGACATCTTGTAGGGCCTCTTAGCGGGCGCGATGCCATTCCATCCCTCTTGCAGTCTCACGTGGGCCACTTCATCTTTTCGCAGGGCGTCAAAGTTGGGCAGCGCTTCGCGAATTACTCGAGGTGAAAAGGACTCGATCAGCTTCTGAAACTTCTTTCTCCACTCGGGGAGATTGAAGGGTCCTCCAAATTCTCGCTGGTGGCCACCGCTGATAACATCGAAGTCCCTACCAGAGGTGTCGCATAGGCCACTAAGATGTCGTGGGGTGTCGCGGCACTGTCCATTCCCGCATATCTGCGCCGATAGGCTTTGATCTCCTTGGTCGCTTGAGCCGCTGATAACATTACCATCGGTTCCAGAGCCATCGCGGTTCTCTCGCCTTTGCGTGTAGAGCTACGCCCTGGCGAACATCCCCGTATCTGCACGGATTTGCCATGCTGGCGAAACTTGACTGATCCCCACCCATCATAGTCCAGCGTGACCGGCGAGAGGTGTCTCAACCACCTTCCTCCGAGTACAATGTTCACCTTGATGCCCAGAGGAAGTACTCGCATCTTGATGACCTCGGAGTAAGTCCCTTCTGAAGTCTCGGCGGTCAGCTTGCCGTAAGCGACTTGCGCAGAGGTCTGCACTGACCCATCCGCGAGGGTAACGTTCAGCGGCATCCCATTAGCGCGAACTGTGAGGTTCAATCTCTTGACGCACTCACTGGAGATGAATTCATCCGAGGCACCCGACTCCACCAGCACGCGCACTCGCTGTCCCTTCAGCAAGGCCCAGAACACCAATAGCAGCGTTCCCTCTTTGTCCCGAATCGCAGTCAGCTGACTGTCCTGGTTCCACATTACTTGACCATCGCGTCGCAGATGTGCACAGATGGCTGCTCGCACTGGGTGATGCAAAGGTACGCGCTGCTTAGACCGGATAGGTCTTGTGCGCGGTGGTGCAGGCTGCGAACGAGGATCCGGACCAAAGTACCATCCACCTTCCAGGTCGCGATCTGCTTGTAGCTGCCGCTCCTTAGCGCGTCGCTCTTGTCCCTGAGCGCGTCGTCTGGCGCGGCTCTGCGTGCGGCTTTCCAGAGGGTAAGAGCGAAGAGGTTGGATGGAAATCTTCTCCTCCTCTTCCTCCCCAGCGCTATCTTCTGGTTCGGACTTTTGAGTGAACGAGGGGGTTTCTTCTTCCCGCGGTGCCGCCTGGGCGTTGGTGACGTTCGCTGGTGCTGCCACTGCTTCATTACCTTCCAGGATCGGCCGCAGACGATGGCGTTGCTGTTTCTGAATGGTCAGTAGCAGTTCCAGGTGGGTTTCCTCCTGGATGGTTTTCAGGGGAGTCGGCTCCACTCCTTCTGTCACCGTTGTCAGCACACTTGGATTGTTCTCCGATCTGGCGGCGGCCAGCTGTCGCTCCATCAACTGCTGCGTGAAGTTGAGCGACCGCTGGGAGTCCTCGAGGTCAGAAATGTCCCCAGAAGTTGCGGGCTGAGAACTGGATGGAGATAAGGTCAAATCCAGAGTTGTCGCTGGATTCGCATCTGATGGTTCCGCTGAGTCCAGGGAGAGTGAATCACCACTTGCTGTTGAGGGTAGAGCCAGGTGAGCAGCCTCCTCCGCAGCTTCCCTTTCTCGCTGGTTCCATTGGTGCACCCTGTATAGACTGCACCATGCGTCTGGAATTCCTACATCTCCACCAGAACCTGGGATAGTACCGCACTCGGTCTCCAGAGATAGCTGAACTGCTCCTTCGGTTATCGTTAGGTCAGGGGTGACCTTCCCATGCCATCTGTACCAGCGGCGGCGATATCTGCGCCACCCTTCTGGTACCCATGCATCTCTCCATTTCTCATTCTCCTTTACCAGCGCTGCCGCGGCCATGTGCTCCGGGTGCGTCATCTCTCTCCAAGCACGCGTGCGATCCGCCAGTGACTCTGCTCGAAGTCCTGGTGGTTCATCTCCCAACCTCGTAACCTCTGCCTCATGCTGCAGTCGGTCTCGTACAGTCTTCGGAGTTCTGCTGCGAGGTTTTCCAGTGCGCTTGCGCGCTGCACTCGTAGTGCGCTCTGCGCTTGAGGTTGACGCCCTCTCTGCCAAGGCTGGACACGCTGCTGGTCGAGACGTCGAAGGAAACACCTCAGGTCGAAGTTTAAAAGGTGGGGGTTCTGAAGCTGGGCCAGTTTTTGAAGTTCCACCCCCTTCCTCCCCACTGTCGTCCAGAGGGTGTGAAACCGCGGGTAGCGTTACATCCTGAATCCGCTGCCTCAAGGCTCGCATACGCTCCACCGGAGCTTTTCTCGGTACCCGCGGTCGAGGAGTGTTCCGCCAGGGGGTGTTGAGTGGGTTGAAGGTCCACTGGGTCTCCTCTTCCTGACCCTCATCCTCATCCAGTGCTGCCAGTACTGATGCCTCAGGGTTAGGGTTAGGGTTAGGGTTAGGGTTAGGGTTAGGGTTAGGGTCTGTGGGGTCAACGCGGGGCGTTTCGCCACGCTCGCGTTGTGGAGCCCGACGGCGATCACCAGTTCCAAGGGAGCGATCTACACTGAACATAACGGGAGGCTTGGAGCGCTCAGGCGACGAAGTGGGTGACCTTCGTGGCGACCGCTGATGGCGCCGGGACACCAAGTGATGTTCTCGCCGGCCCTGCTCAGTGGAAAGGTTCGCTGTGTAAACAGCGGTACTGGTCAACGAGGGTTCATCCCGTAGGGTTCTGGTTCTGTCGAGATGGCGTTGTCGCCTCTGATCGGCAGACCAGGTGAATCCGTACCCTCGAGCGGCCAGAGGGTTGGGGGGTGGCGGAGGCTCTTTCTGGATATTCCCCCGGTTGTGGGCGAAGGCTGTACTCCTTGCCCAGGGGCGGTTACCCATACCGCCCTGTCGCCGGCGTCCCGCCGGCGGGAGGACACTCAGTCCTCCTCCTCCGCAGATTGCTGACCCGAGGAGGACGCTGCGGCCGATTCCTCGTTCTGAAAATACTCCAGCGCTTCCGCTTCATCTTCCAAATCCTCCCATTCTGTCTCCAGCGCTGCGATATGAGATTCATTTGCAGCGCGGCGGCGTGCCAAACGAGCTGGGGCGTCAGCAATCCAGGCTCGTTTCTTGGCCTCGTCGGGACAGTTAGCCCATAAATGGGAGTCAGAGTTGCAGACGTAGCATCGGCGTGGCGGCCTGGTCAATCCCGCCGGGCTGGGCGGCACGGCGTGCTGCACCCTGAGGTCGGCGGGGTCGAGGTCAGTAGCATCTTCCTCCCCAGCGTCCTGCACGGCGTTAAGTCTGGAGGACGAGCGACCATTCCTCCAGGCAGGACTTCGGTTCGCAGGTGCAGAGACGGGAGAGGTTCGCGCTGCGGTCAGAGCTTCACTGCGCTCCAATTTGGTGGCCACAGTGATGATATGCTGCAGCGCGGTGGATCCGGGATGATTGCTTTCCCAATCCGCTGGACTTTGCAGATCCAACCGATCCTCAATAAGGCGATCCATCACAGCTTGCTTCAGTCGCAGTCCAGACCAGAACTGATATAATAGCTGCTGCTGGCTGATGGCGTGGCAGTTGGGCATGGCGTCTGCCAATAACTGCACTACCTCGTGCCAGGATACCAGACGAGTGGCGAACAAACGCGCAGTCTCTTCTCGTCGCTGCGCCATGCGCATCACGGTCCCCGCTAGTCCTACCAGCGCGATGTCATCCAGTACGCTCCTGGCTACGTCGGCCAGGAAAGGCGCCAAAGTGGCGTAACGCCGGTTCCAGGCCTCCGAGTTCAACATTCCACCTTGCTTGAGAAAAGTTAGGGATCGCGGCTGTAGTTTGCGTTGAGCCACTTCCTTCAAGATCTCCGGCATGGTGATCATGGTTAGGTCTAGGCGATAAGCACTCATGCGACCCAGGGCGAAGGTGACTACGCCCATTGACAGAAAATTGACCAGCGCTTCAGAAAAAGGTGGAAGCGCGGCAATATCAGCGTCAGTGGTGATTAGTTCAGCGGAGGAGGGGTACATAGGAATGTCTCTGATCAGCTTGAGCACATCAGCCACTGTCTTGGATTCTCGGTAGACATCACTTGGGGAAGCCGCTCCCATAAGATCGTGGTGCCCTGGGAATTGAGAAAGGCGCTGGTCCACTGGCAGGAGTCCCGGGGCCGCTGGCAAGGAATTTCCAGGCGATCTGTACTCTGCTGCGCTGGGAACACCAGAGGGAAACCGGTTGACGCCCAGTCTAGCCGGTACTGTGGCGGGAGTTGGTTGGTTGCCAGCCGCCATTCCTCTAAACAAGTACGCCTCGGAAGATGAAAATGCTGCCCAAATTTGGAGTCCCAGGGGGTCAAATTCTGTCAACTCGGACTCTAAGGCATTTTCCGCGATGGTTACCCATGAGTACAAGGGCAGGCGTCTCTGCTGAGTTCCAGTACGGCTTTCCGCGCAACGCCGCGCTTCATCCACTTGCGTTTTCTCCACTTCCAGAGTGAAAGCGTCACTGTCCTCAATCTCAGTCAGGCGCACAGGAGTATGCACTGACCCATGCTGCGCCAGGTCTTGGATGTCCACTCCGATGTGCCGCATAGTCATCCAAATCCGATTGGTATCGGTTATGAAGTGACTGGCGCTTCCAGGCATGGTTGGCAGTCGGTAAGAGTATTGTGCCTCAGCGCCGTGGCTGACAGTAACTGCGGAGGAAGAGGACAGGTGATTTCTCAACCAGAAGGAGGCTCCTTCTAAAGTCCATAGCAACACGTCTAGACGCCTGTGTCGTGGTTCACCATTGTCTGAAGGCGGGGGCGAGTTTCCTGGTGACGGTTGATCAGGCTCAGCGGAGTCAGAAGGCGATGAGCCGGTAGCCGGTGGATCTGGCTGAAATGGTGCCGGCGCCGGATGAGCCGGTGCCGGAGCCGGTTGAGCCGGTGCTGGAGCCGGTTGAGCCGGTGCGGGAACCGGTTGAGCCGGTGCTGGTACCAGCCAGGGACCTGATCCAGCTGCTGGCGCCGGTGCACCTGGTAAACCGCTCGCCCATCCTAAGGTGTGCTGGTAGGGCGTCATAGGTGGAGCGCCCACTGCTGGTAGAACCGAAGTCAGATGCGGATAGTGTTGGAGCACTTGCTGATGCAGATTTTGCATGTACTCTGATACCTCTAACATCATCTGATTCTGCATTAGGGATTGATGCTGAGAGTTCAGTGCGGGGACAGAGGCATCTGAGGGCGTTCTGGCTGAGGCGGGGTCAGAGAAGAGTGCTCTGCGCTGTTCTGCCAGGCGCTGCTGGTTCTGTTCCCATCTCTGATGGCGCCTCTCCCGGCGAGAAAGCTGGTTCACTGAGTCTGAGTTCAGAGGTAAGTTTCTGACTGGAATTCTGCTGAGGACATCTGCTTGAGAAGGGGGTTCGATGACTGGAAGAGGAAGGCGGCTGGTAGGCTGCGAGTCCAACGCCACGCCTGAGTGCGAGGTCTGCGTAACTGACTGAGCTGACTGGCTGCTCCGTAGTTGTTGAGGTCAGCGAGGTAGTCAAAGGTCTGGACTCGCGGTGTTCAGCAGCGAGGTAGTCAAAGGTCTGGACTCGCAACAGGGACTCGGGCATATCCGTAGTTGTTGAGGTCAGCGAGGTAGTCAAAGGTCTGGACTCGCAGTTCAACAGGGACTCGAGCATATCCGTAACCGTAGCTGCCTCCGTAGTCGCCTGAGTCAGTGAGGGCGTCAGTGAAGTTGCCTCGCTGTCTATCTCGGACTCGAAAGTCACCGATAACCTTGCCATAGAGTCACCGATCACCTTAGGTTCCGTAACGGTATCGGTAATCGGTGAGGTCAGCGAATGCCCAGAACATGCTATGCTTATGTGGCGTGGGCCACCTGTCAAGCCGGAGCCACCTGTCCTCCCCGCTGCCCCCACCTCCCCGTTGCTTGTTGAGGAGGGAGTTGGATGCATTGAGTGTGCCATGAGTTCGCCAGCAATGCTTTGGTGCGTGTCTTCTGACCTCCCCGCTGCCCCCACACCCCCCTGGTTAGGGCGCGGAGTCCAGGCGAGATTCTCACCCGGCTGCTGGCGCTTTCGCCAGTTGGCCACATCAGAGCGGGAGGGAAATTGGCGAAGTCCTGGTTTCTGCTCATTCGCCTCATTCTGCATGTCCTGCTCACATGCTGCAATTTTGACCTCGGTCATTTCGCGCACGGCGATCGGGTCGCGAGGTGGTCGGTCAGCCGGTAGAGGTTGTCCCACAGAGGCTGCTCCCGCGGACTCAGCCTGAAGCGCGTTCTCGCTGAATGGCGTGGGCAGCTGGCCGTGCGGGGAGGTCATCACCGTAGCTCCAGACCAAGTGTGTGGAGTCCTGTAGGGGTTCAAAGGACTTCGCGGTCTTGGAGCTGGAGGACTCATGTCGCGCGTCCGTGGTGGGCTCCTGCAGCGCGGCGGTGGCGGGGTCCGGTCTCGAGTCCGAGGCGGGCTTCGCTGGCGCGGAGCTGGAGGGCTCAGGTCGCGGCTTCCTGGCAATCGCAGGATGCCAGGGGAAGGAGAGGTCAAGTTGACATACCGCTGGGGAGTCGCCCTCATGTTTCGCCCTGCACCAGGGGTGTCAACAGTCAGCACCCTTGGTGACGCCGCTCTTGCATGACGCAGGGGCGGATTAGGGCGCGGTTTAGGTACCGTTACAGCCTCCTCCAGGGAAGGTGTCACACAAGCGTTCCAGAGTCCAGAGCCAGAGGAGTCACGCTGTTAAACTCAGGAGCATCAGCTGACAGGTCGACTTCTTCTTGGGTATCTGGAAGCTTGGCGCACCTGCTGCTGTCGCAGCCTGTGGCGGCTGACCCGGAGAGGGCGCCTTGTAGGTGCCCTTCGCCCCCTTGCCAGTGGTTCCAGTGGCTGCAGCACCTCTCGTGCTGCGCTGGCTGGCCTGTCGTCCCCTTGTACGCCTGGGAGTCGACGTAGGCGACGTTGGAGGTGAGCGTCCCGTGTTGGCGTTTTGCATCATGTTGAAATTAAGAGTGGAAAAGTGTAAATCTGACCGTTGGGGAAGTCAAATCTGTCCAATTTGGGCAAATTCCCCCAGAACACTCAGAAAAACATTTCATCGTAGCAGTGGAAGTCGTGGTGAACAAAGAAATATGCTTTCCAGAGTGCAATGCAGTTTTTGGTGGCCAAATTTCAAAAATTGAGTGTTGATCGGCAGTTTGGCTAATTTCTTGGCGGCCATCCCGGAGCAATCCAGACTAATTGGCCAGGTCCCAGTATTGGAGACTATTTTTTTCCTTCAAAGAATATAAAAAAAATAGAAAACTATCCTTCTGGGCTCCCGTTTCCTTCTATGTAGTCTGATGGGCTCAAATTTGTCTAATTTTGCTCTGCCGTGCCGGTTGGCCATCCCAATTTAAAATGTAGCGATCTATGAGGACCCAGGTCTCGGGGCCAGGTTCCAAACGACAAAAAACTATCAAGAAACGTCTGGAATTTTTGTGTCTACGTTAAAACTGTCTCCGAGGTCCTCTTTTCTCAATCTGACCACTGGTCCACTTTTCACTCTCCGTTCGGGTCAATCTGGCTGTTAATCCCGGTAGATTTGAGTTGCTGGCGGCTTCTTTTCCCACTTTCTGACCATTTTGCAGCATAACAGTTTTGGAAAATCGCCTGTTTGCATGCAGGGTGAAAGTCAGGGGGCAAAAAGGGCGCAGAGCAATACCACTTCCAAGTGAAGACTTCTTGAGCACGTGACTGTATCCGAGCCGGAGCTCAAGGGTCAGTCAGAGGTAAATCTGCTTCAATCTTGGGGCACAGGTCCGTAGTCGGCAATTTTGCAGTGTACAAAATTGCAATGTTCTAGATAAACAGTTGAACAAGGCTACAATTCAAGCAATTGCAATATCTTTATGGCAGGAAAGATTGACCAGTAAATTAACAGGTTGAGCAACAGCTCCTCCAAATAGTTACTTCAAGTTAGAACAGCCTCCAAATGGGCAATATTCATGTCTTATACTTTCAAGGCGCGCAATTCATATCTCTAATCGATCTGTCCCATGTCGGCTGGCATATCATCATCTGCCACCTATACAAATCCTAATCAGAGAATCTGCATTTGGACAATCCTAATCAAGACAGTTGATTTCATTGTCCCTTGCTGATCTTTGCCTTCTTCCTACGAGGAGCCACGTCCAGCACTTCTTCTTCATCACTGTCACTGCTCATGGTGCATTTCAAATGAGTGATATACTCATGTGTCCAACATCTCGGATATTTCCTAGATTGCCTCTTCGTCTCTTCAGACACCCCAGCCTTATTCTCAACCATTGAAGTCAATCCAGTATCCGACCCATATGGTTTCTTTGGTGGTACATGAACAGTTTCCACCACAGAGGCTGGGGCATCCTCAGATATGGCCTCAGACTTCTGCTCGGTAATAGGCTGATCATCGGGCTGAACAGGTGAGGTCGGGGAGGTGCCCTTTGGTACCCAGTGAAGTTCACCCTTCTCATCCATGATCAATTGCAGTCCCAGTCTCTTCAACCTTCGAGCTTCAGCTTGTTCTTCAGCATCGTCAGCTACCAAGTCATCGAACTCGCTGACGTCATCCTCGGTGTCATCATATTCAGGCGAAGTTGGCTCCCATTTCGGACTGGCAGTGTCCATGTCATATATGACACCCGCGTCATCTTTGTCATCCGAACCTGGTAGCTTCTCCTTACTGTTAGTGACACCTGCGTCATCATTGTCATCAGAATCTGGTAACTTCTCCTTACTCCAGGACACAGCGCCTGTACCCGAATCTTCACTGTTCGTAGGCGCTGAGTGTATAGGCTTACGCCCCTTGTAGGGAATTCCACGATATTCGTCATCGTCAATCACAATCGTCGGATTCCAGTACGCGATCCCAACGCGGCTATCGGTAATGAGAATGGCGCTACCGGCGCCTTCAACTGAGTGGCGTCTTCTAGAAACCAGCCGCCGCCCCTATTACGCTCCCAGCGGCGTAGCGCACCAGAAGGGTGTACGATAATATGCTGCCAGCTATAATCAAGTCCAGGCTTTCGCTCCCCATAGTACGAAGTCAATGGCTCGGGAGTCCCCTTCCGAGCCCATTGCCATCTCACTGCCCCAGTATGCATAAATACAATATGCCAATCGAATGGCTTGGCCGGGCTATTGTTCCCTGGCACAATCTTCGCAACAAAAAAAACTCGATTAAAAATGTACTGAGAATGCCACGCGCATATATGCGATCTCCGTCCAATCCACGATTAACACGATGCAGATCTGACACCCAACTAATGTATGTTCCTTCCGCGGCGTGCTTGTATCCCGCGATGTCCTTAAATATGTCCCCACTGTCCTTAAAAGTGCCAACGTGTCCCTAAAAGTGCCCCAGTGTCCCTAAAAGTGTCCAAGTGTCCTTAAAAGTGTCCAAGTGTCCTTAAAAGTGTCAAGTGTCCTCAAAAGTGTCAAGTGTCCTCAAAAGTGTCAAAGTGTCCTTAAAAGTGTCAAGTGTCCTTAAATGGGCCCGACCCATTTAAGGACATGTCCCTATATGGGCCCTTTACCCCTTTTGCGGGCATGGGCCATGTGTACATACAACGTAAATGTTTTAATGATAAGAATGAATAATACTAATCATGGATTAGGAATTCCATAAGTCTCGCAGTGCATCCTTGAATGCGAATTTTGACAGAATGTATGCATTTTCATACTGAAACCTTGGCCCGAATAGTAACGGTGAGAAATGTCCCGCAATTATACGATTATAGAACACGATTTTCCTAAAGGAATCGGCGTATTCCCTAAATTTAGTTTTCAGGGAAATGCAAATGGCTTGCGCCAGCATATTCATTTATTCCAACTAGGCTTCCGGCTAGGCATGCATATGGGACTTGGATATACAATTTGATATTCAAGTTTATACTACTACTAGTATTCAAATTTGACAATGGCAAAATGGAAATGATGTTGGATACATTCTCCCCCAGGAAATGAGCATTTTGCATGGTTACTCACCGTCACAGCTATACTTAAAATCACATAGATTCTCAGAACTTCAGGAGTCTGTCCTTGTGGAGAACCATGATTTGCTGCATCGGTGCTCAGTGTGTAATAAAGCAGCACTTTTGTTTGCTTGTATGCACCAAGCATAATTATAACATCACAAGAAACGCGGGTGCAAAGGGCGAATCTTCCATTAAAATCGTCCCAACACATATTAAACTACCTTCGTGCGAAGGTATTGAACAATATTAACAACACCGTTTCATCAGGTCTTCAGGCAATCTTTGTAGCGGTATACTTTATATAGGAAGGACAAACTGACCTGGTCTCTACGGGTTCTGGAGCCATAAACTAAAAATCAAATTCTCCATTTGCTTTGTGGAACACGATATCACGACCTGGACCACCCAAGTCCAAACTCAGTGCATGCGGAGGGTGCAGGCCACTCAAAGTCCTCTCAGCAAAGAGCACAGGAACGTCACCATCGTAGCACGTAAGCAGTTCACCCCTTGACTGTGAGTACACGCCCCACACAAGTTACACAATAAGCCGAATTACCATTAAGATTCATGATGCCATCCTTCAAGTTGCACTTCCACCTGGACTTCGTTCGATTTACCTGCCATCGAATGAGCTGTTTAGTACCTTTGTGGTAGTATTGCTCCTCACTTCGCAACAACAAGATAAAAAGTCTCTGCCATGACTTTGCTTTACGCAGAGTCTACTGGACTGATACAACTGCTGTAAGAGGAGTTCAAGATCTACCCAGGGAAAAAAAACAAGAAGTTGTTGGGCCATATGCCCTGAGAAAAGCCAAGGGGAGCAGCCGCCTACCTTATCAAACTGTGCCAACACAACATTAGCGGTCTCTGGCTCCTCGTCGTCTGAACCTTCATCTGCGAGTTCCAATATCACGGGAATATGACCACTGGGAGCATAAAAGCCAGAGGCGAGATAGAGTTCCACACATGCTGGGAGGTCGGACACAAGGCCCAAAATTTACACACACAGACAAGGGCACATAGAATACAGAGCCAACTTACCACACATTAGTGCCAACGATAGAGCAAAGCTGTGAGAGTAGAAATGTGTGGAGTATTTTTTTAAAGTAATAAGATACTCGCAGGGACTAGCCCGACTTTGAATCTGCTTAACACACCTGAGTTCCCCAACTCCTCATCATCTTCTAGCCCGACAGCTTGTGCCCCAGTGTCTCCCCTGTCTTCAACTTTCACCTGCAAGTCCTCCCCCATCTCTTCACATTGCTCGACTGTCTATAGCCCGCCCAATAAACAGGTTGCTTTAGCTTCGATTCAGATATCTCTGGGTTTCATGGAAGAAGCATGAACACACACACACACACAGAGTGTCCCGAAGTCCTTTGATGTGCTGAGACCTTTGATCCCGAAGTCCTTTGATGTGCTGAGTCCTTTGATCCCCGGCGTGGGTACATAGTGCAGTCAGTCTTCTGCGGCTACGGTGTGCCAAAGGAGTCGGTCCAAGGATAAGCACACTGAACGGCATGAGATCGGCAAGCAAAAGCCAGCCCACCATCATCCCAGTGGATGTGAGAAGCAAATCAAGAGCAGGGCGGGGCCGTGACAAGATACCACAAACACATACATATTCCCAAGGATAAGCACACACACACACACCAACGTGCTCACGCTGCAAGCCTACATGGCACGAGAATAAGCAGCGCAAAGGCAGTGCTCCGTTCAGCGCGGGACTCGGCGTATAGCGAGAGGGCGCGGCAACCGCGGAGCCAGCATAATCACATGCCCACTCGAGAACGCTTTCGCCTGGAAGAGTAGATGCGACTTTTCTACGCTTTCCTCCGTGATACTTTGGGATATATGAAGGAACGTGGGAAACCTGTATGGGAGCTGCAGCCGCACCCTCCGCTGCTCCTGAAATAAAGGCCAAGAAATGGTTGTTGGTCAGTGAAATAAAGGCCAAGAAATGGTTGTTGGTCAGTGAAATAAAGGCTGGGGAATGGTTGTGGGTCAGTGAACCCTCGCGTCAAGAGGAGCGATGGGCTCCTTCACAGTCAGGATAGCCACTGAACCCGATCCAGTGCGGCCAGAACGAAGCGGATCACATCAGACGGTGGTGGGCTACGGTAACCTGTATGTGCCCTGCCACATGCTTCAAGAGAGTCTGTGCCTTGCTGAAAACCCTAGATTAGGTTAAGCATGGAAAGGAGGTGGGGGGCGACAGGCGGGAATATTTGAGACTCGGCTGGCACGCGAATACACGTAGAAGGGGAGCGTCGTGTGTACTCGAATTCAAAGAAGAGCGATCGCGGGCAGCATTAAACGACAAACAGAAAACCGCATCAACGGCCGAAAACGAAGCTTGCTCAGATCCGTGTGAGAAGCCAATTAAGCGACTCAAAGTGCACCAATAGACAACACGAGGAGCAGAGCGTTCCAGCTGTTAACAGGAAAGTGCTTCGGGCTTTTTTCTTTCGAATTGAGACTGGAACAAAGAGGCTGGGCATCCTGTCAGGCGCGGGAGGCAGTGTCGCAAGCGGGCAGTTCAACACAAGTTATAAAGTCAACAATACAATAGAGTGCACCGCACAGGGATTGCTGCCAACCTGGGGCCGTCAACAAGTCTGTCAAACTTTCAGGTTGCTTCCTTTTCCCCAGCATGCTCTGTTGAGAAAAGAAGTGAATTAGTAGGAAATAGTAGTGTATCGATGAAAAAGGCGCGAACAATACGAGGCAATTGTATACCGCTGCAGAAAGTTGCCCCTCGTAGTCCAGGTTGCCAAACATCGCGTCAGGGCCTCCACCTGGAGGAACGTTCTGCAAGAAAAACAGATACGGCAGAGGTCGGGATGAGAGAGGGTCCTTCTCTAGGTCTGTAGAACGCTCATCTCTCTCAACGTGACGGTGGAGCCACGCAAAAACTATTGGAACGGTTAAATTCGAAACGAAGCAACTGTTTATCTGCAAGAATGCGGGTAAAACAGCCAAAATTGGGGAAGAAGTTTGCGCAGAAATCGCAGGAGCGATGCGTGCACAGTCCCGACACGGCAACTTTATTTGGGCTTCAATAACGGTGGATCACACACACCAACGAGTTGCAGAACAGCACGGCGGGAAGGTTAACAAGACTGCAACCAACCCAAAACGTAGCGCTGCTCAACGAAGCGGGAAATATGGTTGGGTGAATACCATTAGAACCTCGGAGGGCATTCCATTTCCCCGCTGCAGCTGATCCGCCAGGCCTCCGGATGATGGGTTGTACGGAAGCTCCCTGCACGCAGGAGGAGAAAACTAAGCGAGTGATGCCGTAAGAACTCGACAGTACTGAGAGAGAGAGACTTGAGCCGAGGGAAAGGGTATGCGTATGCGCAGGAAGCACGGCAAACTTACGTGCATGGAGAGAAGGCCAGCCTAATGATCTTCGCATGAAAATAAATATTATTCATCGTCAAATGCCCTTTAAACCAGGCGCGTGAAAGAGGTACACACAAACGACGGCACTGCTACTAAGAGAGCGATCCAGTGTGTCTGACTTTCCGAGTGAGAACGTCCTGTACGTGTGCCGAAGATAAATGATATAAAAAACAGAAGAATAATGCAATAAAATGATCGAGTCGTGCAATTCCTGCTACGGAGAGTCTGGGCAGCGTGGGAAGGGTTCTTACGCGTACTCAGCTTGAGCTCCCAAGGGCAGTCCTACCGACAACGTCTGCGAACTCACAACCGTCAACCGTCAATTAAAGAGCACGTGTCCCGCACGAACTGCAGCTCAAAAACATTCACATGCAGGATATATTTTGCGCCGAAACAAGTATTAAGGGGAGCAGCCAGCGCAAGAAGGCAACACATTCTAGCCTCACGCAAAAGTCGATATGGGCAGGAGAAGCCATTATTGAGAAAGCGTCCTGAATCTTCCCCTACATTATCCCTAACCTAGTTATTTGGCCGTGAGTGACCTTGCACCTTGGTATATTCATGCAAGTGTGACAGGAAATATCCACAAAGTACACCCGCGTCGACTGAACCGAATATCGTGAGCATCGTGAGACCTTGTAAACTAAGGCTCAGTAGGGGGACCCGAAGGATAATTATATGGCTTGCAGAAGACCTGCTGCGATATATCTGGCTTTATGTCTTCGACTGGGGCAGCTGGTTGCACTGCACCGGACTCTTCCAACTTTCTCCTCCATCTCTGCGAGAACCAAACGAATGAGAAGTGAACACGCGGGACTTGCATGCTCCCACCTGCAATGTAGCGTGAAACTCACTATTCGCACTGAGTGAAGAATGTGTTTCCGGGGAACGCGGTCGACCGACTGCGTGATACCTTTTCAAGATCGCGCAATAAAGACTCGTCAACGCCTTCCGCTTGGAACTCGGGCTGCACACAAAAAGTTATCGCGAGTAAATTTGCACAGCAATGATCGTAAATTGCACGCGACCAGTTCCTCGGTTTACCTTTATTTTCCGTATCACGTCCTCGATAACGGCCTGATAAAGCCCGTTCACCTCTTCAAACGCAGATTTCGGCGCGTCAGCTGAGGCGCGAGCCATAATACTTTGATGTGACAAAGCTTTCTATTGTATCTCAGCTTGTCTGGCTTACTAGTGCAAATCGGCAAACTCACTATTCCAAATTCCGGCACGCAGGTCCGTGCAGTTACCGGGGAGATGTGCTTGGCTAAAAGCTTCAAGGTTGTCCTTTCCCTTGTTATCAGACGAGAGGCCTCTGGTTGTTATCAAATGATACTGTCATCGTAGAGATAGCACTTAAAGGGTAAACGTGCGGGTGCAGGAAAATGTAGCTAGTAGGATCGTTTACTGCGTGGAGGTGACAGGTGGACAGGTGGCATAATAGTAGTAATAATAATAAAACATTTACATTATCTCTGTTCTAGTGACACACGACAGTCCCAAAATATGGGAATTGTAATGAAAATTAAATAGCCCCAAATAACTGTGCACCCTACCCTTAAATAAATAAATATAGGTTTTCTTTTTCAATTTTCGAGTAGTGCAATTATTTCGATGCGTGCGGAATAATTACATTTTATTTATTCAGTGTATTGGGGAAAAATCTTTAGATTGTCCCCCTCTTTCAAAAATCCGCTTTTTTGAGTCCACTTTTTGTGTCACGCTTTTTCTGTCACGCTTTTCGCGCTCACGCTCTTTTTATTTAGAGAGCTCATTTCGTTGAGACCAGGCACCTGGCATGGGGGTTCTACGTTATTGAGAATCCTCGTTCAGTGGTCTGTGCAGTGGTTTGACGTCGAAAACCACTGCACGTGCAGTGGTTTCATCCCGCATCGCCCCGGTCATGGCAGGCGTTCGATCGGGGTCGGCTAATCGGGGCCGCCGGATTCCTCTAACGATTTCAATATTTTATAATGATTTACAAAACAAAACACGCATTATTTTGCAAATTCAACCGGTAGATATAAACATCTCACTACAATGAACATATCTACCGGTTGGATTTGCTAAAAAATGTTTTATTTTGCACCAAAATGCGAAAAACTGTCGACAGATGTCGATCGGACCGAAATAATGTTTTTTTGGGCGCAAAAATTTGTATTTTGCAAATCTAACCGGTACTGTAGATATGTTCAGGGTTCGGTGATCGCTAATTTGATCGTGAACATGTTCATGCATAGTTCATGAACACACGTGTTCAAGTTCGGGTTCATTACATTTTCAGATGTTCAGTTATGTTCAGTTCATGTTCATGTTCAGTTCACGACCGTAGATTCGCGATCAAAATAGGCCCAAAGTTTTTTTCAGTTTGATCGTGAACATGTTCGCGAACATCGCGTGAACATGTTCACGATCAGCCGTCTCAGACGCCCCCAAAGAGTCTAAAAGTCCAAAAAGGCAAAAAGGCAAAAAGCGAAAATCCAAAGATCTCTTAACGAACCTAAAGGAGGTCAGCGAGACTTACGTAGACCTCATATTATGATGGCAAGCGGGCCAGATCGTCTTATTGCGTATGAACCGTGAAAGAGATGGAAAACGAATGATCGTGCACCATAAGCGTAAGGTAGAAATAGTGCAAGCTATTGTCTTGACTGGTTAGGTGCTCACTTGACTACATGGCGTAAGCATCTATATCTTGCATGAATAGAAATAATAGATACATGTATCCATTACCTTTATTAATGTGTATAAGGTTAGTGTCTTAATATAGCTTTTGACATGGTGCAAGATATAATATGATAGAAAACCATTTGTGCTTGATCACGGGGGACTAGATATACCGTACTGCCCCCTGTATGACATTCCTCGATGCATGTGACAGATGACTGCATTATTATTCGGCTCGAGACCGCGAGTCATAGCGACAGAGACTGCGAGCCACGTGTTAGAGTACTCGAGCATCACCGTAGCCGTACTCGTACAGACTTACACAGCGCACGTAGCATAAGCTACTTAGACTCTCAGACTCTCATATGTGATATCTTTTACAGACATATTATCACCGTTTGAGCCTCATATTTTTGCGTACAGCGATAGTATTAAAACACTGATATACAGAATATTCTACCCTGTATGTGTTTCAAACTATCTATTAGGTTATGTTTTACCACAACGCACCACTGCAATCTCTGATGACACAACAAATTTCAAATTAGCCGTCAAAAGCGCATCGAACTAGCAGTAACAAAAATTACTTGAAAATTGCCTTTTCCGCTTGCACTAACCCTCCGCAGGTCGGGCCGGCGTGAATTTTAACTTGCCAAAACCTTTTATGATTGGGAATTAACTTACGATTGCCCTCTCGGCTCTTATTTCAACTTCAATGTTAAATTGCGTCCGTTAATTATCACATGCTCTGCCGGAATTTAGGGGACGCCTTGGATTTCGGCTTCATTACGAGCATTTACGGCGGAAGCGCTGGCCAATTTTTTAAAAATTAACAAATCTTAGAGAAAATCTACATCTCAACCCCTACGAGAACGACTTGCGCAACATCGTCACCTTCACCGCCACCAACGGTCCGGAAGGTCTACCATGTCCTCGTTCACGCCAACTACAACTCCGGGATCCCAACCACCAACCGAAGAGCGTAGTCTACATGCTCAACGACGTTTATTTACTTCACGTCAACCTCTTCCGCCATCTCCAACAAACGAAGAAATCTCCATCACGATCAACGTCCTTCTTCAAGACCTCCATGCCGTCACCGCCAAAGTGGATGAGATCGCCACCACCGTCGCCTCACTTGGATCAGCATTTCAGCGTTCATCTGCTCAGTCCGACGAGATCCACGAGAATTACGTCACGAAGGAAGAACTCAACGACATCAACCAACTCAACGAGACCATCTTCAACGACTTAATCAAAGTCCGCGACGAATGCGTCAACGCCACCTCACTGGCTCGCACTGTTGCGAGTAGAACTACTTCATCTTCGACGCCATCTTCAGTCGTAATTACTTCGGACAAGATGTTCGACACCACCAAGGAATTGGAAACTATTCCAGAGGTGACGCCATTGCAACATCGAGACGGGCAAGAACTTCCTCCAACCAAGATCAAGCACATCATGGACGACAACACCAGCGCCTTCAACACCCGCTCCACCACCCCTGACGTCACTCCGCTCCTGAAGCAGTTGAAGACCGCCTACTATGCCCTCACGGATATTCACGAGCGCCAACAACAACGTGAACTCCAATTGAACTTCCTCACCGCGGGCGGCGACATTGTGTTCAAAAAGTTCTGTGACGCCCTGACCCGTGTGCTCACCGCCACTCGACCTGGCCACGCCCCAACACTACTCAATCTTCAACGCCGACTGAAGGACGAGCCCTACGACGGTATCTCCAATGGCCTTCTAGCTCAACTTCTACTTGCGGCCACTTGTGCCAACACACAAATTGTGTTGTCACAAATTGTGAAGGACTCCCCCCAGGCTCAGGTGGACGGTAGGCTGCTTCTGCTGCACGTGCACTGCCGCCTGATCACCTACCCCCCCTCCACGGACCACTCCTTCCTCACCAAGGCCAAGGCCCTCCGAATCTCTGAGTCCGAGGACCCCGCCGTGAAGCTGAACACCTTCGCCACCCTCATCGGCAACCACAGGCAGCTCCACCCCGCCTTCTCTGGACAGCAGGAGCAGGAGGTCCTCATTGACATCTTACGGGCCTCCCAGGACACGGCCGAGCACCTCTTCAACATCCCTCTGTACTTCGAGGTCATCCGCACCTACGAGGAGAACAACCGCTTGACCTCCTCTGGCTTCCCCGGTGGTCTTCAGAAGTTCATTGAGGCCATCGGGAAGGTATGGTACACCCAGGGCTCTGCCCACCATTCCTAGCTCCCTGGCTCTTCATCCCGCCCCCGAGCTGCCTCCATGACGGGGGAAGTCCGTGAGGGGGGGCGGGGCTCGGCTGACACAACCAAGCCGAGAGAGAAGCACCCTAATGGCAAGGGCGGCAAGGGGGGCAAGGGTGGCAAGGGTACGCACCCTCGGGCCACCACACCATCTCCATCCAGGCCCCGCTCACCACTACGGGGCGGCACCAGATCTGACTTCATTGAGCACGAGAGGGCCCTGTACAAAGCCTCCAAGCTCAAGCACACCGGCTCCACCAACAAGGACTCCACCCCCTCTGGCACCTGGGACGGCTTGAAGTTCACCCCTTCCGACCCCAATGACAAGTCCATCGGCCACCCCTGCCGCTCCTGCAAGTACAAGTACGGCAAGACCGTCACCCACTCCCTCGGCAGGTTCGGCTGTCCCTGCACACTGGCTGAGAAGGCCGACATGTGGGTAAAGGCCGGCCCCCCTCCATCTGTGAACCATGTCTCTGCCCCCCGTCCCTCCACACCCGCACCCCCTGCCACCCCCTGCCTCCCCCTGACTGCATGGGTCAAGCACCGCATCCGAGCTGGCAGCTCTCAGGCAGGAGGTTGCACAGCTCAGAGCAGCCACCCCCTGCCACCCCCCCCCCAACCGCTCTGAGTTTCACCATCCAGCTAAGGCAGTCAGCTTCCAGGCAGACCAGGAGGATGATGAGACTGAGTGGCCCGCCCTCACCAGTAAGCCCTGGATCCCTCAGTTCTCTGGCCCCTCACCTCACCCACCCCCCTCGGCTTCGGCCAACCACTTCTCCCCCAATCCCTTCAGCTCCCTCTCCCCCTCCGCCTCTCCACCCGACACCCAGTTCTCCTTCCCCCAGCTGGAGCCCCCCGCCCTCCTCGTCTTCAGGTACTTTGACACCGTCACGGCTACTGACTTGAGGGAGGACCCGGACCACGAGGACCCGGCTTGGGAGAAGACAAAGCGGCAGAGGAAGCGGGACAAGGAGAAGCAGAAGAAGGCCAGGCAGCAGCAGCAGAAGCTTGAGCGGCAGCACCAGGTAGCTGAGTCACTGGCTTCGGCCAACAGCACCGCCACCGCCCCAGTCCAGACAGACATCACCGTGGACTGCAACACCCAGTGCCCTGTGCCCTACCTGACTGACCTCCTGACCGGCAGCACCTCAGTGGCCTCCACCATCTCCGAGGACACTCTGGACACTGCCACCACCCCTCCCACCTCCACCACTCCCCTCCCACCACCATCACCACCCCCCGACTGCCACCAGCCTGAGCCTCGGGCCATTGGTATCCCCCCAGCCACCACAATTGCACCTGACACTGCATGCATCCATATTGCAGTGCCTGGGATGGGGATGCATTGGGAGGGCACGCATACGGACCCGGTTCACACTGCTGCCGTACACACCGCCACACCACAGCCTGGCTGTAACACTCCCTCGGTCACACGCACCCTAGTAGCCATTGCCATGCACTGGTTCTCTTTCACGGTTGCTGTGCTCCTCACACTTTTGCACATAACACTGACATACACATTCTATATGTCACCTCGGCCGGCTATCACCTTCTCACAGCCGGCCTATGCCAGTGCCACGGCACCGGCCAATGCCTCACCTCAGCCAGCCTCCGGTGGTGCCACGGCACCGGCTACTGCCTCCACACAGCCAGCCTCCGGTGGTGCCACGGCACCGGCTACTGCCTCACCTCAGCCGACCTCCGGTGGTGCCACGGCACCGGCTACTGCCTCACCTCAGCCGGCCTCCGCCAGTGCTACGGCACCGGCCAACCACACACCACATTTGCCCTCCGGTGGTGTCACCGCAGCTCCCACCACACTCTGTGAGCCAGCAGCTGCCTCCACACCGCCCCTGGGACACAGTGCCGATGAGGCGCTTGTGGGCACGCCCACCGATCACACCGTCTGTACTGACGGTGCAACCACCGCTGACACCCCTACATCTCTCAGCACAGCTCTCGGGGCCGACACTATAGTGGCCTCCGAGCAACCGCCTACACTCGGTGCCCCTGACAGCTCCCTAGCCCCCTTGGAGTGTACATACCCCGGGCTTGAGAGTATTGGCCTGTGGGCCGATGTCTCCGACTCAGGCTCCGAGTCAGACACCGAGGGCTATCCGCCCCAACACACACCTCCTCCTCCTCCTCCTCCAATATCCGACACTGACGGTACGGTGCCTGCTCAGCCCACTGCCGATAGGGCAACTACACGGGCTACAGCGGGCACCCTGCCTGCATTGGTGGACACTGACCGGCTGGCTGCTACCTCAGACACACACATGCAGCCCCCGGTCCCGTCCACAGTGCAGGCCTGTGCCGTCACACCGGATTTCCACTTCCCTTCTATCCCTGAATCTCAGGAGGACACCTCGGAGACCACTACTAAGTGGAAACAGTTCATGGCAGACACCTCGATCCGCACTGACACACCTCGGCCACGGCCAAACAGCTCACACTCCCCAGAGCACTCTCAGTGGGATTTCTCAGTTATGCCATCTCCCTCCTTCCATCAGCTTAATCAGTTCCTGGAGAACTACAGCATGACTCACCCCTCATATTGCACCGACGACCCTAATGAGGATTGGGCCCAGTTTGAGGTCTTTGATGACCACCATTTGGGCCCCTGGGATCAGCATTGAGGTCTACGACCCTGCGGTTGCAGCGCCGTGGGGAGAGACCTCAGCTGCACCGACAGTGCCCCGCACTGTCCCCACGGCACACCGGTCTTCCTCCCCCTGCTTGGGAAAGGCCGCCGTGCCTCCAACACGCACGGACACCTCCTTGTAGATTCAGGAGCCTCACATCTCCTCCTGAACAACAGGGAGCTCTTCACTGAGTTGTCCCCGTGCACCTCCAGCATGACCACAGCCTCGGATCAGCATTACAAGCCTCACAGTGTCGGCACAGCCTCCATTGATTTCCAGTACACCGACGGCACTTGGATCACACTCCCCTTTCTCCAAGCCTTCTATGATCCAAATGCCCCAAACCTCCTCTCAGTCCGCCAGATGCTCAGACACGGGGCCCGCTCCCCTGACTTCATCGACCTCACATGGCACCACGGTGCTTCTCTCTTTGACCTCTATGACACTGGCAGAGACTATGTTGTACACCCCAGCAGCTGGCGAGCCACCCCATCTGCCCACTCCATAGCACAGAGGAGACCCCTCCTGCAGCCTGCCCCTTCGGAGCTTGCAGAGAAGGGCACAGTCGACTGAATGGTTGCTAGGTCCGCCTACGTACAGAGAGTTAAGGCTGGCATTTTACCGGGTAAAGGATTTTCGGCCTTGGTAATACCGGTAAAATTACCGGTAATACTTTACTGGGTAATACCGTGGTAATACCGACGTGCGAGGGACTCTCAAAACCTTGCCCACGAGGCCATTCTCTCTACACACACTTTTGCGCACTGCCCCCACGAGGCCATTCTCTCTACACACACTTTTGCGCACTGCCCCCACGAGGACATTATCTATATACACACTTTTGCGCACTGCCCCAAATGTCCGATTCCGACATTTTTAAATGGGTATGGCACCGCCACGCAGGCCCGTCAACGAAAATGTTGAGTAAAGTTTCGATGAGACGAATTCACGGAACCACTACCCATGGATGGCGGCTGGTAACCTGGTATGGTAGTCACGGATTCATGGTAACACAGGGGTAAAATGGGGTAAAACCGTGATTCCAGGTGGTAATACCAATGGTAATACCAAAATGGTATTACCAATGGTAAAGGATTTTGGGAATTTGGCACTTTACCACACTAGAGCATGGTAAAGGATTATGGGCCTTGGTATTACCGGTAAAATTACCGGGTAATACCGGTAAAGGTATTACCAGTGGTAAAACCAGTGCCAGCCTTACAGAGAGTTTGCTCAGCACAGTCCACATGGCTATTGTGACACAGACCTCTACACGGACGGCATCCCCTACCCACGGGGTAACACACAGTGCCAGCACTACTACTCCCTCGAGGACCCTGCTGAGGATCATGTCTGGTGCGGGCGCTCTTTCTGGGCCAACCCGCCCTTCATCAACTCCATCATCCAAAGGATGTTGATGAAGATGCTAGAGGACTTCTGGTTAGACCCTAATAACACCTCATACACGGTGTGTCTTCGGAAGTCACCATCTGCAGCCTGGTGGCCACTCACCTATCACTTTCAGGAGATAGCCACCATCCCAGCAGGCACACCCGGCTTCTTCTCCCGCCCTCGAGCTGGTACCTACTCCCCCCAGGACCTCACAGACGCAGGAGACGAGGGCGGTGCTGACCGTGTCTTCATCCAGGGGGCTCCGTTCGACACCATCATCCTTTTCAAGGATGCCACCACAGTCCCCAGGATTGATGGCTACTGCCCCGTGGTTCGGTACAGTACTATCTCAAGTACCGAAGCTTATCATCATGTAGGCCATGCTATCAGGTTATATGGTCTAAATGGCATCGTAGAAAAATCATTTAGGACCCATTTGATGTATTGTTTATGGTGGTTTCAACGACAACCGCCACTTTGCATGTGTAAACATGCCATGCTTTCGAGGGGTGCAATGCCTGAAAATTAATTGTTTTGCTCGGTACTATCTCAAGTACCGAACACGCGGAGGCCCATTAGGCTTAGTAGGCGGTCATCCCAAGTCTTATACATCGGCATGTTTCTTCATTGGGACCTAATCTAAATGTTTGTTGCACATTATGCCACTAGAAGGTCAGCATGGCCTCCGCACCTACGCGTGTTAGCTCCACCCATGGGGAAATTCGAATTTCCCCCAAATTTCACGCTTGACTTTTTGGTAAACGGCCGTATGCCATCGTGCACAATGATCTGAAATCTCAATATATAGTGCACTTCAAGGTCTCCAAAAATCGATATGTATGTATGCTTGAATATTCTATATGTGGGCAGCCTATATTCGTATCCTCTTGACCTCGCCGCACGATTCTCGCATCCCCACCGTGGCTTCCTTTAAAAACAAAATACACCCTCCAAGTGCAAACTCGAACCCAAACTCAAACGCTTGTAACTCCCTCAATTTTGAGAGTTGTCTGAGCTATAATCAAGTAATATATCATGATTATATGTCACACATGACATTTGAAAGATCACAGGGCATCTACATGACTCTCGTATGCTTTTTTGGCACGGCATAGCGTTTTCCCGACATAATCAGGGTGCCCCCGACAAAAAAAAAATGAAAAAATTGAAAATCAGATTGGCGCTCACAAATAACGGTAAAAACCCATCATAGGACTCCATTTAGTTCATATGTAACACTCGGCATGCGGAACATGTCCACATAATGCGAATGTTCGCTATGCGTACGTACCGCAGTACACAGTCAACCAGTCCCTGGCACCCTCCGAACCTCACAGATACACCTAGGACATCGCTCCTGATGCGTGCAATGCTCGTCGTAGTCTATAATATCATTACGAAACACATCAAAGCGATACACGACGCTAGGTCACCCATAGGGACGATCGCTCGCATACTAGTTGTGTACGCGTACTAATGATGTGTCTGCTAGGCTCTGGCACCCTCCGAACCTCAAACGTGCACCTAGGACATCGCTTCCCATGCGTTTGATGTTTGTCGTAGTCTATAATATCACTATGAAACGCATCAGAACGATACACGACGCTTGGTCACCCATATGGGCGATCGCTCGCATACTAGTTATGTATGCGTACTAATGCTTTGTTTGCTAGGCTCTGGCGCCCCCCGAACCTCAAACATGCACCTAGGACATCGCTTCCCATGCGTTTGATGGTTGTCGTAGTCTATAACATCATTGTGAAACACATCAAAGCGATATACGACGCTTGGTCACCCATACGGACGATCGCTCGCATACTAGTTGTGTATGCGTACTAATGCTCTGTTTGCTAGGCTCTGGTACCCTCCGGACGACCTCAAACATGAATCTAGGGCATCACTTCCGATGCGTTTGATGTTTGTCGTAGTCTATAATATCATTGTGAAACACGTCAAAGCGATATATGATGTCAGGTCACCCGTAGGGACGCTCGCTCGCATACTAGTTATGTACGCGTAGTGTTGATGTTGCTCTGTCTGCTAGGCTATGACACCCTCCGAACCTCAAACATGCACCTAGGACATCGCTTCCGATACGTTTGATGTTTGTCGTAGTCTATAATGGCATTACGAAACACGCTAGAGCGATATACGACGCTAGGTCACCCATAGGGACGATCGCTCGCATACTAGTTATGTACACGTACTAATGTTATGTGCGCCATGCCCTAACGCCTCTCTCGTTTTAAAATGTGTACCTCGGGCATTGTTCGTGGTGCGTTGGATGCGTTTCATAGTCCAGGATGTGGTGTGTAACGAAAAGCATGCGATATATGATTGGAGGGCATCCGTAAGGATGATCGATGGTGTACTATGTGTGTGCCCGCCGATTAGCTAGATAGCTAGGTAGGTCGTTACATACATGTAGGGCGGTGGATCATTCGCACGTATATACAACGAATGTCATTATGCCAACCGGCCCATGGCCGCATGTACCATTGGCTATGACATATATCTTCAATCTGATTCATTGCCGAGCTGGTTTGGTTCCCAAATCCGCTTCAAAAAAATCGAAAGGAGCGCCATCTTTTTGAACGGCAAGTGAGAACCACCATGTATCAAAAAGTACTACCCATGTGGCAATCTGCATCCATTGGGAACGCTACACGTGATATATTGACCAATGGCGCATAAGGCAACTCAGTTTGGGTCCCTGATGAGGCAACAATATATAAAGGGTAGCATCCACATATCAAAGGAGGGCATCGAAAAAAAATCCGGCGTTTCGGTACTTGAGATAGTACCGAAACGCGTTTCGGTACTATCTCAAGTACCATGGGGCAGTAGCCATTGACCCTCATCAGTACCTCCATGCCTGTCTGGGCCACTACTCACACCAGTATATTGCTCACCTCTTCTCACAGGGGCTTCAGTTTGCAGTGCCCAGACGACACCTCTCCATGAAGACACTCAGGACTATCCTGTCAGGCTGCAGGTGTGCTCATTGCAACACCTGGAATTCCAAGCGCCCAGGACCCTTTAATGTATTTGACAGAGCCAACCGCAGACCACCTCCGGCTTTGCCAGCCAGCCACCGGCCTGTCAAATGGGAACAGTCCAAGCCATTTCAGCACATATTTGCTGACATTTGGGGCCCATGCAAACCCCCTGGCTACGACGAGTCAGTCTTCATCAGTGCCTTTAAGTGCCCCGTCACTAAAAAGGCCTTCGGGTATGCCTCACCTTCTAAGGGAGGCCAACACTTCCACCTCCAGACTGTCCTTGATGACATTCAGTCCCACGGCTTCACACCAGAGACCATCACATTCCACACAGATTGTGCCACAGAGTACACATCGGAGGAGATGAAGACACTCCTCCGACAGTACCGCATGCGTCATGAGACCGGTCCGCCATACATGCACGAGTTCCAGGCTCAGATTGAGGTGCTCTGGAGAGACATGCAGAAGATCATGAACAGCACCATGCGCACATATGATGCCCCGCTGTACACATGGCCTCTTGCTGCACTCCATGCCATTAACACAGTCCTCAATGTTATGCCTAACAGGCACATTGGAATGGACACACCTCACCTCAGATACACCGGCCGTCACTTCGACTACACCGAGCTCCGGCCCTTCTGGTCCGAGTGCAATGTCTGGCAGGACCCCGCACAGCGCTCTAAGGCAGGAGCTAAAGCTGACACTTCGGCTAAGCTACAGCCTAAGAGCAAGCCCTACCGCTATGTCGGGAATCTCACACCTGGCAACTATCTATGCCTTGACACAGTGAAAGGAAAACTCAAGGCTCTCTCTAGGCCTACGTTTGTCACTGACCCTGCTCTCATGGCTAAGACACTTGCCAACACACACAACACTCTGGTTGATCCCGCCTCCACAGCTATCTTCACAAAGAAGCTGTACCCCATCCGACGCCCCACAGCCCTCTCCTCCCCCGACATCCTCGAGCTTGCATGCAGCACCCACGAGTCAGAGACCTTTGCCTATGTCAAGGTCCAGTGTGCTAAACTCAGACATCCAGTCTGGGTAAAGCTCATACACTATCTCCAGCTGGCCAAAAGCCACTATGCCACTCTCATCAGCTTTCTCAAGCACAGACACAAACATGGGGCACCTAATGTCTTTTACCCGTGTTTTGCTATGTGCTCGGCTAAGCCAGCTGACCGACAGAAGTATCACCCTGCAGTCATCGTGTCTGTAGACCATAAGCCTCAGGTCCAGCACAGATACCAGGTGTACTTCGACTCTGCTGACTCACACTCCACCCAGTATGCAGACACCGATGCTGTCATCATCTCCCCAGACCAGAAGGCCATGCTCCTTGCCCTCAGGGATGCAGACTCGGACCCCGCAGACTTCCCGAGTGATGCCTTCATGGACGAGCCAGACCCTGCCACATACAGACAGGCTCGGCTCAGCCCTAATTGGAGACAGTGGCACAAAGCCATTCAGTCAGAAATTGACGGCATACTTCAGCCAGACAGAGCCGATCCAGTCACCGCCTTCCCCCCAGGCTCCACCGTCCTCCCCAGTAAGTTTGTCTTTAAGCTCAAGAAGCTGACAGACGGCTCCCTTGACAAGTTCAAGGCCAGATGCACCACCAGAGGAGACATGGACCGTACCTTCTATGAGGAGGCGGAGACCTTTGCCCCTACACCTCAGCTCACCACCTTCAGACTCCTACTAGCGCTCTGCCTGAAACACAGACTCATGCCATACCACTATGATGTCTCTCAGGCTTTCCTCCAGGCTCTAATACCTGAGGATGAGCGGTACTATGTCAGGTTTCCGAAGGGGTACATTCATCCCAAAGGATATGTAGGTGCCTATATGAAGAAGGCACTCTACGGACATCGGACCTCAGGCAGACTCTGGTCAGAGACCGCACACAGATTCATGACAGACCGCTACCCTACACTCAGCAGGTCCACATATGACGAGTGCCTATACATCGGCTGGATTGACACTCAGCTCTTCATAGTCCTCATCTATGTTGATGACTTCATTGTGGCTTGTGCCGATGAGCTGTCCAGAGCCCGCTTTCACACTGACATCATGTCCACATTTCAGGCCACCTACTCTGGTGTCCTCAACCAGTTCCTCCAGCTCAGAGTTGATGTTCAGACTGAGACACTTCCTACAGGAGAGTCATACCCGACCAGGATTGAGCTTTCACACGAGCGGAGCATCACAGATCTGTGTGCTAAGTTCAGCATAGACACGGATAAGCAGCCACCTCGATCACCGATGGCAGAGGGTCTCTCCCTACCCATTCCCCCACCTGATACCATTGACAGGTCCATTGAGACACCCCTCAAATCCTTGATCTACTCTCTGCTCTGGTTAGCCAGAACAGTCAGACCCGACATATATTACCACGTCACATATCTGGCTCAGTTCTGCCACCAGCCCACAGTTGAAGCCCTCACCGCTGCCAAGCGGATCCTCCACTATGCCTATTCCACCAGAGAGTACACACTTGGTATGACTATTGACTCTACAGCACCCCAGCTCACCGCGTTCTGTGACTCAGACCATGCAGGAGACACTGCCACACGGAACTCAGTTTCCGGCTACTGTCTCTACTTTCACGGTATGCTCATTGACTGGTGGTCAAAGAAGCAGAAGTCATGCACTGCCCTTCACTCTACAGAGGCAGAGTATGTTGCCATGTCAGAGGCCTGCACCTCCGCCCTGGCCATCTATAACACACTAACAGAGTTCTTTCCCTCAGCTGAGCCCATCACCATCAATGTAGATAACTCAGCAGTTCAGACTCTAGTCACTCAGCGGGCACTCTCTTCTAAGCTCAAACACATTGCGGTTCGGTACCACGCGGTTAGGAACTGGTGTCAGGGACCCCTCAGGAAGTTTACACCGGTCTGGATTCCGACTGATGACAATCAGTCTGACATTTTCACAAAAGCCCTTCCTATCACCAAACACGGGGTTCCCATTATTGACAAGTTCACTGCCCGCCTATTGGATATTAAGGACCGGCGTGTTAAGCTGGTTGAGAAGCTACGAGCAGCTGAAGCACAGAAGCTGCATGCCCAGCAGCAACAACTACAACAACAGCAACGACAGGATCAGATTGTATTAGCATCACTGCAGCGGCAGAACTTGATAGGGTGACCCGAGGCGAGGGAAGGTGGGCCTCTGCGAGCATGTCTATTTCTAAAGACCCGGAGGCACCAGTAGGACCAGTTCTTGCCAATGCAAATGCCTGTATCTCTGCTGGCTCCGTTTCTGAGTATTATGATATATTGCTTGTCTGACATTATCATGCCACTGCCACACACATCCACAGAATGTGGTGGTGTCACGGGGGACTAGATATACCGTACTGCCCCCTGTATGACATTCCTCGATGCATGTGACAGATGACTGCATTATTATTCGGCTCGAGACCGCGAGTCATAGCGACAGAGACTGCGAGCCACGTGTTAGAGTACTCGAGCATCACCGTAGCCGTACTCGTACAGACTTACACAGCGCACGTAGCATAAGCTACTTAGACTCTCAGACTCTCATATGTGATATCTTTTTACAGACATATTATCACCGTTTGAGCCTCATATTTTTGCGTACAGCGATACAGTAGTATTAAAACACTGATATACAGAATATTCTACCCTGTATGTGTTTCAAACTATCTATTACTTGATAATAAATTATTAATCAAAACCCTTTATAAGACAATCGGATATGTCCATATGTTGATATGTATGTGTCGACGTGCTTATGCGTGTAGTCCTTTCACTCTTCTTGCTCAACTACTTAATCGTATCTCGCCGCATTACGTTCGTTCGTGGTCGTCGCTTTAAATGAGACATCAAATATACGATTAGGTACTAGATATGGGAAGAAATCCAAATATAGTGATATGTTCATGAACATGTTCATGAACATGTTCGGGTTCAAGTTCACGAAAGGTGGACAATGTTCCATTTAATGTTCATTTAGGGCATGTTCATGAACGTTCAGTTCATGTTGATGTTCAGATAGAATCCAAAATTAGCGATCACCGAACCCTGGATATGTTCATTGTAGTGAGATGTTTATATCTACCGGTTGGATTTGCAAAATAATGCGTGTTTTGTTTTGTAAATCATTATAAAATATTGAAATCGTTAGAGGAATCCGGTGGCCCCGATTAGCCGACCCCGATCGATCGCCTGCCATGACCGGGGCGATGCGGGATGAAACCACTGCACGTGCAGTGGTTTTCGACGTCAAACTGAGAGTTTTCTGGTCAGCGGAGGATGACTGTCAGTATGACAGTCATCTGGAGCTGATCGGAAAAGTTGCACCGGCCGGGTTTGACAGATACCCGCCTTAGGGCTCTGAGAGCCGTGACACAGCAGCTGATTAGAAAACCACTGCACAGACCACTGAACGAGGAGTTATTCTCAATAACCCCCATGCCTGGTATTCCAAAACGAACACTGATTTCTGTCACGCTTTTCGACTGTCACGCTTTTCGCGCTCACGCATGAATTTGGAATCGATGTTGTAGATAAGATTGTGATCAATATTATTTAATTCCTGAGATCACTGTATCCTTTTATAAGGGTAGGGTGCACAGTTCTCGAGAATTAAATAATATTGATTACAAATTTCATATTTAAAATAATTAAAATTCTATCGTGTATGGGCTTGCCCCGCAGGAAATCGGGACATTTACTTCACTTTTGTTTATTTTTTGGGGGTGGGTGGGTGGGTGGGGTGGTGGGGGCGGGGCGAAGCCCACCCCACTGGGTTGGTCGTGCCTCGCGGGGAGTCGACCGCTTACATTTTTTAATTTTTTTTCTTTGGGGTGACAAGTGGGTTGGCCGAGCCCCGCAAAGGGATTCGGCCGCTTGCTATTTTTTGGGTGCGGCGAGTGTGTGTGGGGGGCTTTGACCCCCGCTCCGCCCACTGGCGGACTGGCCGAGCCCCGCCGCAAGGGGTCGAGACACACATGTTGATACCGCTGCGATGCAGAAGAGAGGGTCTTTCATGCCATAACAATAAAATGAAAAATATGTTGTGCCACATCAAATTCTTAAAATATTTAGCGATGACGCTATTGGTTGCATCGTATGTAACAAACGAAAATTGCTTTGTAAATATCTTTACGATTTTCAATCTTCCATGTTATTGGTTGCTCTAGGTGTTAGACACCTAAATTTTAATGACACCGGTCAAAATTCTGTGATTGCCGCCACTCAGCGGGTACTTACCATTGACATTTGTCAAGGTTATGGACACAATTTGCAAATCTTTTAATATTAAAGATTGAGCTTAATTGTTGTTCAACGACTCTTTGTTTACTCATGGGAACACCGACTTTCACCCCCCATAAGGGGGCAGGTCTGTGGTGCCCTGTGTCACCCCTCGCCTGCTCGGATGTCACTTGCAGTGCCTGCTGTTTGCTCCGCTCGTGTGTCACGGTCCGTCCGCCAGCTTAAACTCAATTATCTTTCAGTTTTAATCCGACTTTAGCCGAACCGAAACCCTACCTCACTGCCTTACATTTTCCAGTGCAAGCATATATTATATTATATTATCTGCTTTCACATCAGGTATGGACCCACCTACGTCCAGAGGTGTTGTTTCTTACGTTCTCCGTCCGCTTCGCACCATGCGATTCTATCCGACATTTTTCTTAGTACCGACATCAACCTAGTACCGACACTTCCGACATTTTACTGCCGACATCGACCTCCTTGCCTTCGCAAAGGTCAGCCTTAGTCCCGACATTTCTTAGTACCGACATTTCTTTTAGTACCGACATTTAGCGCACTTTTTCGTGCGTTACCACTCAATTGGACCGACAATACTTTTTACCCGACATGGCTTCCGCCCGACGTGAGACAGTTCGGGTTCCGCGCTTCGTGCAGCACGTGCACGTACTGGTGCGTCTCCATCCCCATCACCGACGGCTTCGCACTCCACACCATCTTCGAGATGCTCGACCCCGCCGCATTGTGGGGACTTCGTCCTTACGTGCGAAACCGACATCAACGATTGAGGCTCCAACAGCTTTTGATTTCTTCAATGACCCCGACGTTTTGGTTACTACGCCTGTGGAGGAGGGCCGCGAGGAGGAATTTCGAGAACAACTCTCTTACGCTTTTACGTATGGGAGTGACCTCGTCAACTTCCTCAAGTCCACTGGTTTCAAACTTCCCGCTGGCTACACCCTTGGCAACGACACCGCCGACGCTACTTCGCTGCCTTCACCGCTGGATTGGCTCGCGTCATGTTCCCCATCTCGTACGCGGAGTCGGCCAAGCTGCTTGACCTGGAGCACGAGCACGACTTCTACCACTCCACTGTGAACGAGATCCTGTTCTGCCTCCTGCCTCACCCCCTTCGTGGTAACGCGTTATCCGTTTACCACGAGTGCGCGCGTACCCATCCCGCTGACGGCCGCTACGCACTCCAGCGACTCCGCTACGAGGTCGAGGGCGTGCCCGACGCCGATGGGATGCGTTACTGGACCCAGATGAGGGCCATCGTCCTCTCTGAGACCGTAGACCCAACTCCACAGCTGGCTACGATTCGACGCCTTTGTGAGCGTCACCGCAAGGTCAAGCCGGCGTACTCCGACTCCGACCGCGTCGCTGACCTCTGGCACATCCTGTCCGAGTCCGCCAAGAAGAGTCCCTACGTCGCCCCACTGTACCTGGTGGTGCTCCGCGAGCTGCGTTCAGGTCATTCTTTCACCTTGGACCGCCTCGCACTCCGCATCCGCCTCGCATTCAGGGACGAAAGCCCCCTGGCCACACTTTCGTCCCCGCCGAGCCCCGACACTCGGTCCGAGGGTTCTGGGTACCGCCCTAAGACCGCCGCCCAGAAGCCCCAGACCCCTGACCCTCCCGGCCGTCCTACGGCCATGGCGCTCCGCGCGAAGAAGCAGTCCGACACGCCGCTTGATGGGAAGTGGGTGGCCGAAACCCCCACCGCCTTGTACCTTAACCCCTAACCAACGATGAGAATCTCGGGCTTTTTAGAATTGCACAATTTTGGCGATAACTTCGTCATTTTTTGCCTAAACGAACTTTTGAAAATAACGCAATAGAGGTCTTTGCAAGGCGGGTTGCATAGTCGCGTTTAAAATGCACGACACAGACATTCACGCCGTGATGTTTGACAGGAAACAATGGGTGATATCGCGCGCTATATGATAAAACTAAGCCCTAATATCGACCCTAGACACCAAGTAAAACTTTTATCAAGCACTAAACATGTAGTTAGGGCAACCGGTTACTAATAGGTTAGGTGTAACACGCGTGTGTATATACCCAATATGTGATTAACTGGCATCACGTTGAGAGTGAATACATTTCTATAAATATTTTGGCAATCGATGGAAGTTGAGTGTGTTTAAGGTCATGGTTGCATGTGGCTTACTGAGAGCTTTTCAGGACTGTCTTCAAAAGTGAATTTGACGCATTTGACGCTGAGAAAATCAAGATTGAGTGGTTGTTACGTTTCCGTAACACGGAGCTGGTTAGGGGTTAAATGGTCTGGTACTGGTTATCCGTGCGCTGTCTGTTTCCGCGTGTGGGGTGTCACAGATGCTCATCCCGACACTCGTGGTGCTTGCCCCTTCGTCTGCATCGAGGCCTTCGCCAACAACAAGCATTTGGTCACGTCCAAGCCGGCTCCGCCTCGCCCGCCGCTCGACCCGCCACCTGCAGGCGCCGCGCCTGCCCCGCCGACTGTGCCCGCTACTGACGCAGCCTTCTAGTCCGTGCGGCTCTCGCCGCCCGCACCTGGTGGTGATGGCACGATTGACGCCGTCGATGACGATGCTCTGGTGGTGCCTACGGCTGAGGACCTTGCCCCCCCGCTTCCGGATGAGCCTGTTGGTGCCTCCCTGGCCTTCCAGGACGAGGACACCGACTGGCCGGCTCTTCGCTCTTCGCCCGTTTGGGTGCCGCACGTTGAGGAGCTGGCATTGTGATTGGCACTCAGCTCCAAACCCTAGATTGAGACCCTCAATTGGCACATCACGAGTTAGCAAGTAGCTAGGGAACATTACATTTCTCCTAGCCGCCTGCCCGGGAGTACCGGCTGGCCCTGCAGTGCACCTCCCACCTTCGGGGTGAGGTGGTGTCATGGGAACACTGACTTTCACCCCCCATAAGGGGGGAGGTCTGTGGTGCCCTGTGTCACCCCTCGCCTGCTCGGATGTCACTTGCAGTGCCTGCTGTTTGCTCCGCTCGCGTGTCACGGTCCGTCCGCCAGCTTAAACTCAATTATCTTTCAGTTTTAATCCGACTTTAGCCGAACCGAAACCCTACCTCACTGCCTTACATTTTCCAGTGCAAGCATATATTATACTATATTATCTGCTTTCACATCATTTGCACCATTATCGAGAATTCAAACCAAATAACGTCTATCCAAGAAACCTTCACAAACATGTTAGCTATTAAGTTTGTTTGTCATTGGTTGTTCTATATGTTAGCCACCTAAACTTTAATGACACATGTCAAACGAATAATGCGATTGCCGCCACTCATGTCCTTACACAGTGACATTTGTCATAATTATGGACACAATTGCCAAATCTATTTAATACTAAAGATTGAACATACTTCCCTGTAGTAACCTATAAATTGTAATAATAATAATAATAAAACATTTACGCTAGCAAAGGGGACAAAGTCCTGAGAGTGAGGTAACCCTGCATGGCAGGCTAGTGAAAACACCACACGCAGAGGGCTACTCCCTCTGCTACAGCGCGCCCACAAAAAGGGCTCGACCCGCTTCTCGGCGGGGTGCCATCTAGAGAAAAAGCTAAGTGCTAGGCAATAAAAAACTCTAGAAGATGGAGAAGCAGTCATGGCCGGGTGAGTGGAGGGGTGGCTGAATCTGAACGGTGGGGAGGGAGGTCGAAGAATTAAGGGGGTGTTGAAGACGTTGAGGAAGGTGGCCAGAGAGGGCGGGGGAAAGGGGGGTGGGGGAGGGGAGGGGGGACGGTTCCTCCCCTTGGAGTCTCGTTGGGGGCCGGGAGTTTACACTCCCAGCTCCCAACCCATCCTAAATTGCAAGTCTTTGAAAATTGCTGGATTTGACACTGTGACACCCGAAACTGTCACATGTCACTTCCTATAGTAGGCTGAGTGACCGTCACCAGTAGACGGGAAACACCCGTTAGGTATAATTTATGTTATCTCTCCTTTTATCAATCTGTCAGGGATATGACCGATGACATATGTGTCATATGTGTCATATGTGTCATATGTGTCATACGTGTCATACATATCATACCATATCATGTCATGTCATATGTTATAATGACATACAGTCGTCGAGTATTGTCAGTACGGTCGACTATGACATGTACAGTCATAATATCTGTCATCCACTCACCATGAGTGACATCTGTCATCGAGAGGCCGAGTACGGCATCTCGATGATGAAGCAAGACAAGTTCTTGAAGAACAACCTGTTCTGAGAGGACGCGTCTTCGCTTCAAGCATGAATTGAACAACATGCGGGTATCAACAGGCTAATTCGATCAGCCGATATTGTTAGTTCACCCAATGTTCTCGGGTTCACAACCCGATAGTGGTAACGCCTATGAGGCGTGAGGACATTGAGGTATATGAGGAGCATTGCGCTCAAGCAGATGATTCTGGACACCAGAGACTGCACTCATACCCACTAAATACTTGTTGCGAGTTGCTACACGGTTCAATAGCAGCCGCAAAGTCTGAAAGCGGGTTGAATATCAACCTTGACAGTGGTCATTCTCCGTCCACGCGACGAACGAGGACACATAAGTGTGTGCAGCAGTAGATATATTGTATATTGTATATTGTGTGTGTGTGACAGGTTCGCGCATACATACAGGCGACAACGCTCGCACATATACGATCTGCTGGAACAGTCACACCGCTTGCTTTGTGACTCTTCCTATAGTAGTGTGTATGATTGTCACCCGAACCCGAACCCTAACTGTTTATGCCCGTTATATCGGGTTAACTTATCAACTTTATTACATTCTGAGAAAACTGATCACTGAGTGAATATATCCCGAGTCCTAGGGGTATATCCAACAGGTTTGGCCCCACGCACTCTTTATTTAGACACTGCGTAGTTTGGCCATGTCAGGCTAAACGCCGACGCTTGAGATGGAGTGAGGGGCTCCTCTAGAGGCGCGGCGGAGCGGTATGGCCTAGTTACGCGACTGGTTGATTGGACTTACGGAGAGCTCGGGCTCGTTGCTGCTTGATTTTCCCGTACTACGCGTTGGTAGACGTTGGAATTTTGGTCGGACCCGACACCAAGTTCCTTGGCCGCGTTGTTAGATCCACATGCACGTTTGGGGAATCTTTTACGCCGCAGCTTTCCTTCTTTTCCTCGACGACCGCCTTACGGCTTTTGGCCGCCGCTCCTTCCGCACCTCGCCACATTTTCCCTCACTTCGTCTCTATAGTCTTCTACATCATGGTTGCGACTAGATTGACATCAAGTATGACGTCCCGCCGGCGCTCGCTGGCTACAATTTTCGACTCCGCTGCCGCACGTAATTCCGTCACGCCGGCTACGCCGGCGCCTGCTGGTGTTCCAGCTGCGAACTCCGCCCAAGCCATATTCTTGGCGGGTGTTCGCTCGCTCACGCGTGAGCGCTTCGACGAGAGCGTGGCGAAGCACGTCGTCCGGAAATGCTTTCCCGACAAGCATGACCGATTTACGGGTACGGAGTCGAACGCTCAGGTGCTCCTCTCCAAGCTGGTGCCTACCTGCTATCCAGGAGGCATTCGAGGCCGAGGACGCGCTGTTTGCCCCTATGTTCGACTTGGAGGACCCCACGTTGGCCGTGCGGCCCGAGGCCAACAAGCTCCTCTTCTCAACTCTCGAGCTCATTGTGTCTCCCGCCTCTCCAGCGGGTGACTGGCTCGAGGCGTCTGCGGCCTTGCACCCTCTGGACGGCAAGCGAGCCCTGCTGGAGCTCGCACGGCGTCTGCTGGACTCCGGTGCACCCTTCCAGGGGACATCGGACCTCCTTGGCGTCCGCTTGAAGGCCCACACCGACCCGTCCGAGTCCATCACGGACTTCAACGCGGCCTTACGGTCTGCCAAGAGGCGCAACACTCTCGACGATGACGAGGTGAAGGAGCTGTTCCTCGCGGCGCTGGACCCAGGATTCTACGCGCCGGTGGTGTCGCGACTCTTCACACACCAGCAGCGGGCGGCCGTGGACCTCCTCACCATTCAGCAATGGGTCCTCGAGTGCTACGCCCGACACGTTGCAGCCGGTACGCACACTGCCTCGTTCACCCTGTCCGCGGCAGCCGTGGCCACTGACGGCGACACCTCGCAGCTGTCCGACCTCACGGCCATCATCCTCGACGTGAAGCGGCAGCTGAAGGTCCTCACGGACAAGGTCAACGGGCGGGGTTTTACCCCGCGGGCGGACAAGAACAAGATCGGCAACGGGGGAGGCGGCTCCGGTGTTCGTTTTGCAGCAGGTGACCTCCCGACGGGGGGGAACTGGCCGCAGTCGCAGGTGAGGAAGCGCGTTGCTTTCCACAAAGGGAGCGGTGACTTCATCCCGTTCTGCCAAAACTCGACGTGCAAGAAAGACGAGTCGCGGCACTGGCACCGTGACTGCCCGAACGGCGGCAAGCATGGAGCTGGGGGAAGCTTCCACAGCTTCTCCCTCGGTGACATCGAGAACGACTTGCTGGCGGAGCAGTTTCAGGAGGCAATGGACGAGCACGACGGCGCGCGGTTCGAAGCGCTTTGCCTTCTGGCAGGGGGCAAGCCGGAGATGCTCGACGGCGTTTCGGCGTGTTCCTTCGGGATCGAGCCGGAGCGGGAAGACGGTGCGTTGCAGGAATTCCTGCCCTACTGCCAGCCTGCCACCCACATGGGCGGCTTCACGGTCGGTGGTGTCGAGAGCGGGATCTCGGCTGCCGCTTGCACGCACGTCCGGGAGGACCCGCCGCCGGCTCCACCGCCGGCGGCAATCGAGCATGTTTACCCGGCCGAGTCGGAGGCGTCCGACACCGGTGACATGATGCCGGTGGACCCCATGCACGCGCACGAGCCCGACCTCTGCTTTGCGGACAAGGTCGCACGGATGGGGGGACTCTCGTCTCTCGATCACGGCTGAAGGCAAGGACTTCGCGATGCGGTACATGCACGCCGAGTCGGAGACCGACTCTTGCGACGGCGACGTGGACGATCCTGCAGCTGGGTGTGACTCTATTGACGGTGAGGATGCGGTCCCGCGCCCTACAGCATCTCGTCCGGGATGCGGTGCACCGCCTTGGGGGTTTGCCCGCTCTTCGTTCGGCGATTGCGGTAATGCTTTGTGCGTTCTTTTGTGTATGCGCCACCGCGGCGCCACTCACAGCTGCCGCCCCTGGCGAGGCATGTACACCGGACCGCACCGGCCTGGAGGTCGGTGGTGCTGCTGAGACAACCGACAACGAGCCTGCATTCACTTTTGCGGCGCCGGCTGCTATTCCACCGCATCGGCAGACGCGGTATCGGGAGCTGCAACAGGGGTTCCACACTCTCCGCAATGTCCCGCGGCCGCCATGGCTGTATAATCCCGATCCTGGTTATGTTCCACAGTCACCACCTTACCCGCCACCGCCGTACTCGTCCGATGACGAGGAGCAGAGCTCTGGAGACCATGCGGCTGTGCGCGACGATCGACAAAATTCAGATTCCTTTTCTGGCTCTACGAATGATTCAAACACGGCATCGACAACTTCAATTCACGGCACCATGGCTGTGCTGCGGACTGGCACAGCAGTGCCACCGCCAACTAGTGGCTAGCAAGTTAATCATGCCGCTCCTGCACAGTGAGATTGACCGTAGCTGTATGTGCAGAGGGGTCCGATCACGGACCGGTTTCAGATTTACAACTCTTGACTGGGAACCGCCCTGCCAGAAAGGACAGGCCTTCCCTTAGAGCCCAATTTCCACCGCTGTAGATGGTGTTTGTTCACAGGTTTCCACTTCGGCTAGCCAGTCACCACACTAGGTGGTGTGCTGGAACAGTCACACCGCTTGCTTTGTGACTCTTCCTATAGTAGTGTGTATGACTGTCACCCGAACCCGAACCCTAACTGTTTATGCCCGTTATATCGGGTTAACTTATCAGCTTTAATACATTCTGAGAAAACCTTCACTGAGTGAATATATCCCGAGTCCTAGGGGTATATCCAACACGATCATCTACAAAGCGAATAATAGCATTCGCTACAATATCGTCATCAGCAAACGGAGTGCGCGAGGAATCGTCATCGCGAACGCATTCGCAGCTGATAGCATTCGCAGTAAAATCGTCAGAAAATAATCAGCGACAAGGTGTGCGCACTGCGTACGGAACGCACATACATGCTGTTATCATTTCGCAGGGAGCCGTCGCAAAAAGTTCGAGTGTCACAAAGTGGTCACATGCATAATGCAACATTTGCAACTTTTTGGAGTTGTGTGACCTTTTAATAAGGTCAATTGTAAGACTCGGAGTGAAAAAAAAAATTCAAAAAATATTTTCCGGCTCGCCGGCGGCCAAAATCGATGGTTTTTGGCCTGAAAAGGCCATTTTGAGTGCGCGGGTGCTAGAGGATTTCCCGTCGGTGTCCGAATCGCGTGTTTGAACTTCGTGGGACCTTCCAAGGACCATCACGGGTCACTTAGTGGAAGAAATGATGAGAAATTTTTGTTTGGGGTGCTCGCCGGGGGCCAAAATGGCCGTTTCTGGGGCCTGAGCAGGCCATTTTGCGTGCGCGGGGCTATAGGATTTCAGTTAGGTATCCGAATCGCGCGTTTGAAGTTCGTGGGACCTTTCAAGGACCATCACGAACTACTTAGTGGAAGAAATGATGAGAAATTTTAATTTGGGTGCTCGCCGGGGGCCAAAATGGCCGTTTCTGGGGCCTGAGCGGGCCATTTTGCGTGCGCGGGGCTATAGGATTTCAGTTAGGTATCCGAATCGCGCGTTTGAACTTCGTGGGACCTTTCAAGGACCATCACGCAACTTAGTGGAAGAAATGATGAGAAATTTTAATTTGGGTGCTCGCCGGGGGCCAAAATGGCTGTTTCTGGGGCCTGAGCAGGCCATTTTGCGTGCGCGGGGCTAGAGGATTTCAGTTAGGTATCCGAATCGCGCGTTTGAAGTTCGTGGGACCTTTCAAGGACCATCACGAACTACTTAGTGGAAGAAATGATGAGAAATTTTAATTTGGGTGCTCGCCGGGGGCCAAAATGGCCGTTTCTGGGGCCTGAGCGGGCCATTTTGCGTGCGCGGGGCTATAGGATTTCAGTTAGGTATCCGAATCGCGCGTTTGAAGTTCGTGGAACCTTTCAAGGACCATCACGAACTACTTAGTGGAAGAAATGATGAGAAATTTTAATTTGGGTGCTCGCCGGGGGCCAAAATGGCCGTTTCTGGGGCCTGAGCAGGCCATTTTCAGGGTTTCAGGGTTTGTGCTACATGTAGGTCAACGATAACATCGAATTTGCAAGCAACCCATGTCCGTTGCATTCCTATGGGGTTTCGCATTATGATTGCAAGCATATTGGACCATTATAACCCATCAAAGATTAAGTTACACAAGTGCTGCTAGGATACGTTGATGCTCCGCCTCCGGTACTATCAAGTAGTCCTGCCTGCCTACTTTGCGCTTCCTCAGAGCCACTTCCACACACACTATATGATGTGAGTACGTCAAACATTTTCTGCTATTGTCTACAAAGTACTCCGTGCATGTGCTTTCATCCCTCCATTTCAAAAATCTGCCTTCAACAACGAACTCGCCAGGGGTAGCATGCACTCCTGCCCCTGCACTCCCCCCCACACCCTGTGTGTAGTAGTCGTCTTTGATGCCGTCCGCGTCTAGCACTTGATGCCCTCCACCTAGCGCCTTCACCAAATAATATTGGTGGTTCTCATCTCCCCCCGATGAGCGTGCAAAGATGCTTCCTCGTGAAACCTCCACTTGCGCCACGTCGTGCGCCTGCTCCGCTGCACGCATCCTCGTTCGCCGCTCTTCCCCTACCGCCTCCGCCACCATCGTGAAAGGCACCCATTCATCCACATGACTCTTATAATGGCACCCTTCACTATCCGGTTGCGGGTGCTCACATTGTGCGTAGCAATAATCGCAATAACATGGACGATCACGCTTCAACCCAACCATTAGGCCAACTCCCGCCCGCACCGAGTGCAACGCCAAAATGCCATCCACCGTCTTGAAGCCCTGGCCCGACTCGTCGACATCGCCATCCTCCACCAAAAAGAAGAACCGCTGCCCAAATGCCGAGCGCCGGTTGGATCCATGGTCCTTCGCAAACTGCAATCTCTCCAGGCAGAATTCATACAAATCCCTTGCATTCAATATCTTTCCATACCACTTATCCGTTGTTGCCATTACCGCCAAACTAGCCTCATGCTTCACCGCAACTCCCATTGCATCTTGCTCGCCTCGTGCGTGGGATGTCTCAAAAAAGTTTCGTTGGCACGGTATGCCAAGCCCTCGTACCCAATCCATCGGGCGCCCGCTCTCCACCACATCCGCAAAGGCCGTGCCGCATTTGTTCTGCGCCGCACTCCCATCCGCCCACTCGTGAATGAATTTTGGGAGGGGCAAACCTCTTTTCTGAAAGTACTCCTTGACGATGAGTTTACGCATGTGCTGGATGGCACGGTGGCTATGGGGCATGTCGTTGCCCATAAAGTACAGGTAATCCTTCACAATGATGGGATTCTCCTCCGTGGACTCCACCCCGTCCACCTCCTTTACCGCATGCCGCCATAGCACGCAGCAAAGTAGCGAGGCCTGCTTCACAATCCAATGCAAGGATTGGATTGCCCGTGGAATGTTCAATGCATGGTTCTCGCTGAAGTCGAAAAGAAGGAGGCAATGGCCCAAGGGCAAATTCTCCTTGCACTTGTTGAACATGTTCATCGTGTGTTGGGCCATAAAGCAATGGTATGGATATGGCTTTAAAAATGGACAGGTTTGCCCACTCACCCCGGCTAGTTCTTTCACCGCCCAGTCCCCATCTGCATCCTTCCGCACGAACTTGCCCGCCCACGAACACTTCTTGGACTCCCCCGGTACATGCCCCAGCATACACCCTTGTAACTTGGACACGAGCTCCCCTACCGGAGTCTTCTTCTGCACAAACTGTACTCGGTGTTTGTTCTTCCCGTCGTCGTCGGTTCCCACCACCGCGCTCTCGTAGGTACTCCCCTCAACCTGCTGACCGGCCTTTCCTATCTCCGCCTCGCACAGCTTCAGGTTTCGCAACCCCCCGCAATCCTCGCACGCCCCATCCAAGCAAGGCATAGCGTGAAACTCCGCAGGCTCTCCGTCTGCCCCCGTTGGCTTCGGGCACAACAACGACGCTACAAACTTTGACGTCGACGAGCCAACCTCGCACCGCCCGCAGACCTTGTCCGGGAACGCCTCTGTCGGCTTTCGATTGGATAGAACTGCCCTCTGCCCCCCCTAGCAGAGGGCAACACGTCCTATCCTCGCACTCGCACTTAGAGTGCAATACCTCGTGCGCACGGTTGTATGCTGTCAATGCCAACCGGAAGTCCTCGTGATATCTGCAGCAGCAGGATATCGTGTCCCTCCGAGTAAGCCTGCGCACTTCCTTCGGCTTCTTCTGCTCGAAAGTCCTCAAGCCCACCTTCACATCAGGTTCCTTCTTCTTGAACCTTCTGAACACCTCCAGCTGCGTCATTTCCAGCCACTGCTTTGAGGCCTTTTCAACTCTCCCGTCTTCACGTCGAACCTGTATGACATCCCTTTTGCAGGTGGACACCCGCGCTATCCCTGGGCTGAGCCAGAAGTCCCTTATTTTCTGCAACACTTCGGCGTTCAGGGCGTCCTTTGCCTTCTTCTTCACTTCAGTCACCAAGCCCTTCAGCAGCCCGCTTCCTCGCCTTGCTGCCAGCTCAAGGCCCATACCAGCTTGCAAGTTCCGGTGCCCTAACTGCCCTGTGGTTACCACACCGACTTTTATGCCTAAAACTCCGGCGACCTCTTGCACTGTTTCTGACGCCCCTCCCCCAAACGCCATCGCTGCTCCTGCCAGTTGAATGTCGCGGTCTAGTTTGCAGCGGCTGCTTGCGAGGGAGGCGAAGGCCGCACGTAAGCTGCTCACTATGCCCATGCCCACGCGATCCTCTGGTGCACGCATGCCACCACGCACCGCTGTTTGAATGCCGCTGTCCAACGTTTGCACATAGTTCGCGAGCGCTCCTGGTATCAAATCGTCACGCGCGTTCTGAAATACCCCCTGCAGCTTCTTGTTCCAGTGACTTTAGCTTCCCCGCGGGATACCGATAGCAGCGGTAGCGCCCGATCCCCCCTCTTCAGGGACCCGATCAGGGATATCCACTCGCAAACGCTTCCTCGCGCGAGAGTCCGC